>JAZFAU010000739.1:0-54067 GCA_037178615.1 Dione vanillae
TGCCCGAAGCACGTTTTAGGTCATGTGCATATAGATATAGTCGGACCACTACCACCCTCTCGTGATTATAAATACTGCTAACAGCTATAGATAGATATACCAGATGGCCGGAAATCCAGCCCCTGCAGGACATATCAGCTGAGTCGGTAGCAAGAGCTTTTAACGAAATGTGGATTTCTCGTTTTGGTTGTCCCCACACTCTCACCACTGATCAAGGACGCCAATTCACATCTAACATCTTTAAAGAGCTTACAGATCTATGTGGAGTCAAGCTACGTCATACGACAGCCTATCACCCGGCTGCCAACGGCATGATCGAGAGGTTTCACCGCACACTCAAGGCTGCTATCATGGCTCACGGCGATCAACGATGGTCAGACAGGTTGCCGATGATCATGCTCGGCATACGAACATCGTGGAAGGAAGACCTGCAGTGTTCAGCAGCTGAGATGGTATATGGTGAGCCGCTAGTATCCCTGGTGAGTTTTCTTCAATCCTTTAATAAAAAAGATATCAAGCCACCAGACTTTGTTTCTCAATTAAGGCAATGTATGACTCAATTAAGACCGCAGCCCGCAGCACACCACTCTGCGAAGTCTATTTTCATACATAAAGACTTAGAAATAGTAAATATGTTTTCTTGCGTAAAGACGGCATGCACAAAGCGCTCGAGCACCATATACCGTCCGCATCGTGTAATAGCGAGAACGAATAAAACTATTACTATACAGATAAGCAGGGGACAAACGACAGTGTCAATCGATCGCGTAAAACCTGCTTATGTTCTCAGCGACGAAGATGACATAAAAAACGAGGAGAGCAACAAAGCCACTGTAAATATGCAACATCAAGATAGTTCCCGACCGCCAAAAATCACACGTTTCGGACGTGTAACAAAGAACCTAATTTTTTTATTTTCGCAGGACATTAAATCTCCAGCGGGGGTGTGTGGCGGTCGTTGAACCGCCGACCCATTGTTTGCCCGCGGCGTGTCCCGCGCGCCCTCACCGCTGCACCTGCCACTCATTCGGAGCGACGCACGCGCCAGTGTCGGTTCAACAGCTATCCGAGTCGACCTGCGCTACTCTGCTTTCTTCTCGCTAACTTTGCTTTCCGCACTATATACTATCGTCTTGCGCTTGTTAATATACGCCTTATAAGCATATGTGGAATAAAACGGTGCATTCGAACAATTGCTGTTTTTATTTAATAAGAGTGCATCCCACAATAGGAACGAAGTTAATCGATGTCTCACACTCGATGCGATTTACTTGTTACTAGCCGTTACTGTTTTTAAATAAAACAATTTAACCGAATTTATCGCGTATATTATCATTTTTAGTGAAACCCGACGTTTCGAACACTTTGCAGTAGTCGTGGTCACGGGTAGACTGAGGTGGCATTCGTCCTGTCATTTGATACAATTATTATATCAAACTACCGCCAACGGTTCCTGAGTTGCCTCGCGTACTGCCCTGGATTCCTGCAGAATGAGCTGACTGTATCCTGCCCTCTGGTGTGGTGTGTTTGGGATTTTAAAATTTTATAAGTGGATCCCAAGTGGTAGAAAGCTTCCAACCGTCTACTCTATTGAAATTAGGATGTTTTTGTATTTCAATAGCCTCGCGGATCATTCTAGGAATATATTTATTTTCCCTAGCGAGTATATGAGGTTTATCAAACCTGATGTAATGGTTAGGCTTGTTTCAAGGAGTGCTCACACACAGCTGACTTTAATACACGCCCATTCTTGATATCTGAGATGTGCTCTTTCACCCTAACACCGATGCTTCTCTTTGTTTGACCAATGTAAGATAAGCCACAGTCACAATCAAGTTTGTATACACCTGCACACTGCAAGGGAATATTACATTTAACTGGTCTCAAGAATTGGCTCACTTTTTTGTTAGGCTTAAAAATAGTTTTAATTGAAGCTCAACTTAAGATGTTGCCGATCCTGTCTGTAACTCCCTTTACACTACTCCCTGGTAGGAGTGCTGGCTGTCTCTCTACTGTGGGTGGCTTGGTGGTCGTCTTACAACGCTGGCGGGGCACTGGCAGCTTGTTCTGATGAAGGGCATCTTTCACCAGTCGAAGCTCCTCCCCTAGGTGTTCAGCGTCGCAGAGGTGGTGGGCTCTCTGAAACAAAGATTTGCCAACGGTAGATAACTGTGTAGGGTGATGGTGAGATTCACCATTGAGATATCTGTTAGTGTGAGTGGGTTTCATATACACTGTGTGGCCTACTGTGCCATTGGGATTTTTATAACTAAAACATCAAGGAAAGCCAAAGAATTATTTGCCTCTAATTCTATTGTAAATTTAATATTGTCATTAATAGAATTAAGATGGTTTAAGAATATATTAATGTGGTCCGTAGGTAAAATGGTAAAAGTATCATCTACGTACCGCTTATATATTCTAGGTAGACAAGGTGCAGTGTTAAGAGCTATCTCCTCAAATCCTCCATGTATATGTCTGCTATTACTGGAGGACACAGGGGAACCCATAGCAATGCCATCTACTTGTAAATAAAATACTTGATTGAACACTAGGTAACCAGATGTAAGACAGTGTTCTAAAAGTTCAAGATATTCTATAGGCATATTGTATTCTTCTAGCTTTCTCTTGACAATTCTGATGCAGTCCTTAATGGGTATACTAGTAAACAGAGACTCGACATCAAAACTGACCATGGTTTCATTATTAGCTAACTTAAGGTCTTTCAGTCCGCTAACAAAATGGTAAGAATCCCTAACAAAAGATGTTGAGTGGCCACGCAGTGGAGAAAGTACTTTCGCGATGTGTTGAGCCAGTTTATACGCCGGCGTATCGATTTGGCTAACAATTGGACGAAAAGGTACATCTTTTTTGTGTATTTTTTTTGTAACCCATACAACTTTGGAGGTTTTACACAGCTAGGCACGAGAGATTTAACGTCAAGATTTAATTTTTTCGCGTATTTAGATATTAATTCGGATGTTTTTTTAAGTATTTTTGTTGTAGGGTCCTTTGTTAACAATTTTATAAGTTTTTTCATCCGATAGCAAAAGTGACATTTTATTATTGTACTCGTTCCGTGGTCTAGTATAACCGTCGCGTTACCTTTAATCGGCTTTGAGGATTGTAATTCTTTCTTCGTTTTGCCGAAATTTCTTAAGAGCACGAGTGACTGGAAAACGCAAATAAAATACGTCGATTAGAGTATCTAAAAACAAAACGTGCTAGATATTTAACATCTATAAATTTCTTAAAAAGGTGCCGGGACAATAATCTTATTCCAGTATGTGTGGAAATCGCGCCGAAAAAAGACATCAAATTTAGTAAAAAGATACTCAATCAGGCAGTAAAAAATTATTATGTCAACTCATTAAAGAACACCGTTACGATTGAATTGTTTCGACAAACAAATAAAAGCCTTAAGCAATGATATCGGGTCGTGTTTTTTCAAAGACAGATTTCCATCTATGTGTAGATTTTACTAATAAACGTGCTTGTATTTAGTATATAATGACTTAATGAACTGCGTTCTGCTACCAAAAAATGTATATTGAATAGTGGGGTAGGGTTCAGCAATTGTGGAAGCGTGCTGAGGGGTAGCTTATTTATTAATTATTTACCTTATAGCGGTCTTAGGATAATAGAAATTGTACAGTACCTTATCTTCATAATTCACAACACAAACACTGATTGTTCACGGGCCGCCATGGAATGTTTCACATTATGTCTTCTTCACTTAGGGTTACTTGCACTATTATCTTTTGTAGGTTTGTCTTTGTCAGGTTCAATATCAAGAGGGAATACACAAAGGGAAATCAAATAAGGCTGAGGGAAAATCACACCGCTAATTAATATTAAATTCAGGAAGGACGTGCGCTCGCGTCGGCCGTCTCACGTGCCCCTTTTTTACTTCTCGACAACTACTACTACTACAACTGACCGCTCGCGCGGGGTGTTCGCACAAGACTCTAAACTAGTCGGGGTTGCCATATATGAACAAACATAGCCCCCGCCCTAAACATCTAATGTTTACGAGAAAATGGGAGTAGCTAACTAATAGGTTAGACGAACTAATTTGGTTAAGGCTCTCTTTAGGATACCTGTCGATGTCTTAACATCGACCACACGCACAACGCTATCTTTACCAGGATAAATTTGGGAAATGCGACCACGTCGCCACTGTAAAGGGGGTAAATTATCATCTTTGATGAGGACTAGCTCGCCTACTGTTGGAGGATTCACTGGATCAGTCCACTTCTGCCTAGTCTGCAGAGTGTATAGGTACTCTAACTGCCACCGCGACCAAAATGTTGAGTTATCTGTTGCACTACTTGAAAACGTGGTTAAACGATTAATTTTTACATTGTTATAGGGATACTCCGGCAAAGCACTAAGAGGTTGGCCAATCAAAAAATGACCAGGCGTCAAAACTTCTAGATCGTTAGGGTCATTAGATAAGGGACATAACGGCCGGGAATTTAATACCGCTTCAATTTAGTAAAAATCGTAGTTAATTCCTCGAATGTTAAAGGAGTTTCATAAACGACCACCGACTCTGATGATTCCTTCTTTGTCAAGAAAGAGTGAGAGTCGTCTTAGGGAAGACCGCAAGGAAACGCTACGCGCTAACGCGATAAGGATACAGATAGCTCAACGGGTAAGTTTCGGGTTTTATTTATAAATTTCACCAATCGTTATCTAAGGGGTAAGCAATCATAGGTTGAGGGGTCTCTTCGACCTTCCAGAATCTCTCGATGAGACGGGATAAGGATATTCCAGTCATAGGGGGCTCCAATTCACCATAATCGGCAGCGACTGGACCACAAACAATATAACCAAAAATTGTAGATAAAGCAGTAAGGCCGTTAAAGTTAAATATTTTATCTTGTAATAAAAGCGCGCCGAACAACGTCAGCACCTAATAGTATATCTATCGGGCCAGGCTTATTATAGGTAGGGTCAGCAAGGGAAAAATCACTATTAGGAAAAAACACAGACTCAGGGAACTCAAACTCAGGATGCGTACCGGCAATCACATCTATAACCATAGCAGAGGTTGAACACCCTCAGGGAAGGAATTATACAAAGGTTTAAAACACAGGGAAATAGAACCACGGGAACCACTAAAGGAATATTACCTATGCCACGAACAGGGGCACAGGAGGGGGAGATGGTCAAATTGAGGTAGTTAACACAAGATCGGTTGTAATGAGGCAACCCTGGGCACCGGTATCACATAAGGCACGCGCTTCAATAAAATAGCCACTAGCAGTTTAACGTGTAATTTAACAGTAGGCAATTTATAAGGGAATTGGGTGAGATATTCAGGCAAGGGAAGGGGAAGTAATACAAGTATCTAGCTATGTGGGTCTATCTTCTCTATTATAGGAATTATCACGATATCTTATATTATTTTCAACCTGTCTAGGTTGGGGCGGAGCATTTTCTCTGGGGGGAGAAGCTCTCTGGGAATGTCATTGGGGGGAGCGCTGGAGTTGCGAAGGGGAATATTTCTTATGCTGGCCCCCGCCCATATGGGGACCGCGGGTAGAAGAAGGACAGGTACGCGGATAATTGCGTTTATTAAATTTGGAATTACAATTATAATTGCGATTGGATGAGGTAGGATACATTGGGTTTACGGGAATCATTAAAACATAGCATAGTGTGATGGGATGAGCGATCGCAGGTTGAACATTTGTAGTCCCGCTTGCACATAAGAATTGAATGTTTGTCCAACACCTATACATAACCGGGAATGTTTTACAAATCCCGATCTTTCTCTAGGATTCATAGCTCTAATTCGGGACATTCACGGAGGTAATGGGAAGAGGAAGCACACAGGTAACATTTTTACTATATTTATTACAGGTAACATTTTTTGTCTATTATTTAATATAGGGGAGGGAGGAGCCGCAAAGTAAGTAGGTTTAGGTACAGTACTTTGAATTTCGTCAGGTTAGAATCTACAAGGGAGGTGTTGCCAACGTTGTCATGGTGACGACATTCGTCTTCCAAAAAGGTAGTAAGATTTTTAAAGGTAGGTAATTCATCAGCGTCACCGCCATAACAACGCTCAAAACGGAATTTCAAATCAGAGGGAAGCTTAGTCAAACATATATGTACTAACATATAAGACCATGAGGAGACGGGTAACTCTAAACGTTCTAAAACAGCGATAGGCAGTTAACAAGGGGTTCAAAAAGGCCGCGCGCAAACCTGTAAATTTATTCGAAATCTCCGGCAGGGTAAGTATCTGGGTTATGTAGGTATCAGCAAGAACCCGTGTATTGTGATACCGCTGTTTCAACAACTCACGAGCAACTTCATAGTTGCCTTCTTCAATTTTTAAATGTAGCAACAACCGCTTAGGTTCATCTGCTAAGGATCCAACCAAGTACTGTAATTTCCTTGTGGGGTTAAATGGTGTTGGGAATCTACTACACTGTCAAACTGATCAATAAAACTTATCCAGGAGTCAGGACGTCCATCCAACTTAGGGATAGGTAAATCAGGTAATCTATTATAAGGAGTTCGCTCAGTAATATTTCTACTACTCATTCTTACGGGTGTACTGGCCATGACAGGATCAACTACGGGAGCAGGTGGGCACAACTCTAACTGACGCACCCGGAGGTCGTCTATTTTCTTATTTACTAAACGCACTTCTTTTTTTACATAACTAATTTCTTGGTAATCGATAGCCGGGTCTAACCCACCCAGGAGCACTGAGGACGCCGTTTACAAATAAATTACAATGAGAATCTAAATCCTTGAACCTAACTAATAATCTAGGTATTTCAGAAGTGCCAAGAAGTTCCGAGGTATCGGCAATCCAATCGGAAACAAAGCGTACCACACCTATATTTTTTCTATATTCTGCGCTTTCCGTATATAAGGAACATTTTACTGTTTCATCATGAGTAGCCATTTTAATTATCAAGTAAACAAATAACTCAACTAAAATATTAAAAAAAATAATAAACACGTAATAAACAATGAACCCACTACCAACGGGCGAAATCAGAAATCAAGTAAACAAATAACTCAACTAAAATATTAAAAAAATAATAAACTCGTAATAAACAATGAATCCACAACAACTGGCGAGATAAGAAACCAGTTACGCGTCGAGTCGGCAATCTACTATATCGCAATATAATAAAATACTATGATATATAATATGACTACAATTAAGGCTTAAACTTCATTTAAATAAAAATAAAAAAAAGGGTAACAATAAAAGTGTAGGGATAATATTTTAAAGTAAGTTAGTTTTTTAAGGAAATTATATTAAAATATTTTAACTAACTTCAATTATAATTTAAAACGGGATAGGTAATAACGTATAGGCGTAATATTATAAAATATATGTATCCATATTATGTGTATTTATTATATTTTATATTTAATATATAAAATTATATTCAATATTTATTTATATATTTTACACATTATACATTCACCCTACACAATTATATATTCAATATTATATGTATAAAAATTTCATATAACATTATTTTTTAAACAACTCGATGCGAACACGTTTTAAAAGGTTAGGAAATCAAATTATATTGTAATTATGCGTTAGGTACCAAATTAAGAGCCAAAATACCAAAACGGGAGAATAACACTGTAATCAAAGGGACTCAGGGCATGAAACTACGCTATAATCAGGGGGACTCAGAGGGATTAAACCACGCTCTGATTAAGGGGGCCCAGAGGGATGAAAACCACGCTATAATTAAGGGGCCCAGAGGGATGAAAACTACGCTCTGCTACCAGAAAATGTATATAGTATATAATGAATATAATGAACTGCGTTCTGCTACCAAAAATGTATATTGAATAGTGGGTAGGGTTCAGCAATTGTGGAAGCGTGCTGAGGGGTAGCTTATTTATTAATTTTTTACCTTATAGGTCGGTCTTAGGATAATAGAAATTGTACAGTACCTTATCTTCATAATTCACAACACAAACACTGATTGTTCACGGCCGCCATGGAATGTTTCACATTAGTCTTCTTCACTTAGGGTTACTTGCACTATTATCTTTTGTAGGTTTGTCTTTGTCAGGTTCAATATCAAGAGGGAATACACAAAAGGGAAATCAAATAAGGCTGAGGGAAAATCACACCGCTAATTAATATTAAATTCAGGAAGGACGTGCGCTCGCGTCGGCCGTCTCACGTGCCCCTTTTTTTACTTCTCGACAACTACTACTACTACAACTGACCGCTCGCGCGGGGTGTTCGCACAAGACTCTAAACTAGTCGGGGTTGCCATATATGAACAAACAGTGCTCAAAATAAATATAATCAATATAAAAATAAACAAATTCGAAAATACGAAAAACTCGACTCAAAAATAAAATTAAAAAATGGCAACACCGTAACGTCTACACTGGCAACAAAAACGTGTGTGTGAATCTGTCAAACAAAGTATCGATGATTCAACTATTGAGATCTTAAGTAAAGGTTTTAATTTTACGCCGGCGCCGGTAAAAATACCTTTTGAGGAAATAATAACGAACGTTGAGGATTGTTTACATAAAAACCAGATTTTGAAGGAAGATTCAGAGGCTATTCGTCATGATATATCTGCCATATTACGCCGTAGTAAACCACCTAAATCTAATCTTCTCGTGATGAATCTCGTGCTCTTAAGAAATTACGGCAAAACGAAGAAATTACAATCCTCAAAGCCGATAAAGGTAACGCGACGGTGATACTAGACACGGACGAGTACAATAATAAAATGTCACTTTTGCTATCGGATGAAAAAACTTATAAAATTGTTAACAAAGACCCTACAACAAAAATACTTAAAAAAACATCCGAATTAATATCTAAATACGCGAAAAAATTAAATCTTGACGTTAAATCTCTCGTGCTTAGCTGTGTAAACCTCCAAAGTTGTATGGGTTACCAAAAATACACAAAAAAGATGTTTTCCTTTTCGTCCAATTGTTAGCCAAATCGATACGCCGACGTATAAACTGGCTCAACACATCGCGAAAGTACTTTCTCCACTGCGTGGCCACTCAACATCTTTTGTTAGGGATTCTTACCATTTTGTTAGCGGACTGAAAGACCTTAAGTTAGCTAATAATGAAACCATGGTCAGTTTTGATGTCGAGTCTCTGTTTACTAGTATACCCATTAAGGACTGCATCAGAATTGTCAAGAGAAAGCTAGAAGAATACAATATGCCTATAGAATATCGTGAACTTTTAGAACACTGTCTTACATCTGGTTACCTAGTGTTCAATCAAGTATTTTATTTACAAGTAGATGGCATTGCTATGGGTTCCCCTGTGTCTCCAGTAATAGCAGACATATACATGGAGGATTTTGAGGAGATAGCTCTTAACACTGCACCTTGTCTACCTAGAATATATAAGCGGTACGTAGATGATACTTTTACCATTTTACCTACGGACAACATTAATATATTCTTAAACCATCTTAATTCTATTAATGACAATATTAAATTTACAATAGAATTAGAGGCAAATAATTCTTTGGCTTTCCTTGATGTTTTAGTTATAAAAAATCCCAATGGCACAGTAGGCTACACAGTGTATAGGAAACCCACTCACACTAACAGATATCTCAATGGTGAATCTCACCATCACCCTACACAGTTATCTACCGTTGGCAAATCTTTGTTTCAGAGAGCCCACCACCTCTGCGACGCTGAACACCTAGGGGAGGAGCTTCGACTGGTGAAAGATGCCCTTCATCAGAACAAGCTGCCAGTGCCCCGCCAGCGTTGTAAGAAGACCACCAAGCCACCCACAGTAGAGAGACAGCCAGCACTCCTACCAGGGAGTAGTGTAAAGGGAGTTACAGACAGGATCGGCAACATCTTAAGTTGAGCTTCAATTAAAACTATTTTTAAGCCTAACAAAAAAGTGAGCCAATTCTTGAGACCAGTTAAATGTAATATTCCCTTGCAGTGTGCAGGTGTATACAAACTTGATTGTGACTGTGGCTTATCTTACATTGGTCAAACAAAGAGAAGCATCGGTGTTAGGGTGAAAGAGCACATCTCAGATATCAAGAATGGGCGTGTATTAAAGTCAGCTGTGTGTGAGCACTCCTTGAACAAGCCTAACCATTACATCAGGTTTGATAAACCTCATATACTCGCTAGGGAAAATAAATATATTCCTAGAATGATCCGCGAGGCTATTGAAATACAAAAACATCCTAATTTCAATAGAGTAGACGGTTGGAAGCTTTCTACCACTTGGGATCCACTTATAAAAATTTTAAAATCCCAAACACACCACACCAGAGGGCAGGATACAGTCAGCTCATTCTGCAGGAATCCAGGGCAGTACGCGAGGCAACTCAGGAACCGTTGGCGGTAGTTTGATATAATAATTGTATCAAATGACAGACGAATGCCACCTCAGTCTACCCGTGACCACGGACTACTGCAAAGTGTTCGAAACGTCGGGTTTCACTAAAAAATGATAATATACGCGATAAATCCGGTTAAATTGTTTTATTTAAAATGTATAAAAATCGCGAAAATCAAAGAACTTATTACGTTACTGTTTTTATTGTTTACGTCTTAGTTTCCGTGGTTTATGTTATTTGTTGTACTCTCAGAACTGTAAATTTCTTCCGTACTCACTATTATCTTTGACTTTGTGTTTCTGTGTATATTGTGTTCGTAATCGCGACTCGCACCGCTCGGACGTGATACCCGTGTCGCTTGATCTCTGCCTCTCGCCTTTCGACTTTACGCGTAGTTTATGCCTATTTGTTTTTCCTGTTGTAATATCATCTTTTCACTCCTTCTGTATCTCTTCTGTGTTTTTACTACCCTGTACTGACTATTTTATTTGTATTATAGTGTTGTGGACATTATACGTCGCATACGAACAATACGAACTTTTTATTTATCTCCAACATCCACTTATCCGCCAAAATGTAATGTTAATAAGTTAGATGACAGTCATGACTTAGAAATAGACGAAATATTGACTGAAAACTTGACTAAAATTTGACAAGATCACATGACCTCCGAAGAAAAGAAATTTATATCTCAACTCTGTACGGAATATAAAGACATTTTTCACTGTGACAAACTACCCTTAACTTTTACAAATGACGTTGAGCATTAGATTAGGACTCTTAACGAAGATCCTATATACATACGATCTTACAGACAACCACAAGTAATTAATGATGAGATTAATAAACAAGTAGAAAAAATTATAGAAAATAACATAGTAATTCCATCTCACTGTCCCCTGTCCACGTAGTCCCAAAGAAACTTGAGTTATAAAAGAAAATTTCAATTAGTTATAGACTATAAAAAACTAAATGAGATAACAATTGACGACAAATACCCCTTACCCAATATAACTGACTTATTTGACCAATCAGGAAGAAGTTACTTTACTACTCTTGACTTAGCTAGTGGCTACCACTATATTGAAGTTAAGGAAGAAGATAGACAAAAGACAGCTTTTAGTACAAACGCAGGACATTTTAAATTCACACGTATGCCTTTTGGACTGAAAATTGCCCCTGCAACTTTCCAAACGACAATGGACAATGTAATACGAGGTTTGCAAGGAATTCATTGCCTAGTTTACCTCGACGACATTATAGTTTATTCAGTTAGCTTACAAGAACATATAAGTAAATTAAGAACTGTCTTTGACCGACTCGTCAACTAATTTAAAAGTTCAGTTAGATAAAACCACAATTAGACTTAAACCACATAACGACAAAGCCATTAAATCCATTTTGAATTATCCTTTACTCCAGACAACGACTGAAATTAACAGTTTCCTTGGACTAATAGGTTATTACCGACGTTTTATTAAAGACTTTGCAAAAATTACACAGCCTATGACAGCTCGACTTAAGAAAAAACAGACTATGCCCGTAAGTGATAAAAAATATATGGAATCCTTTCAAAAATGTAAGGAACTCCTAATTAATGCACCATTACTCCAATATCCTGATCCTAGTAAACCATACATACTACTGACGCCTCAGACTTTGCAATAGGAGCTATTTTATCGCAAGGACCAATTGGAATGATAAACCCATTAATAAGTGTTGAAACTCGTTACAGTACAACGGAAAAAGAACTTCTTGCTATGGTATGGGCTGTAAAATATTTCCGCCCTTGTCTTTATGGTAATAAATTTAAGATAATCACAGATCATAAGCCCCTAGTATAGTTAAATTCTTTAAAAGACACCAACAGCAGGTTAACTCGTTGGCGTTTGAGATTACCAGAATACGATTTTGAAATCATATACAGAAGCGGTAAACATAACTGCAATGTTGATGCTTTATCGCGAATCTGCATTAACGCAATAGATGGACATGAAGATTTAGTCTGTTTAAGGTAGCTTAAGAAGTCGGTTGTAATTAAAATATAATTTTATAATTAAAATATATTTTTTTAAAAAAGTCCTCCACCGCGACAAAAGAGTGACCTATCAGCAGATTCGGACAAGTCTAGGCATAGGTATGAGTCAAGTGCACAAAATCCTCCATGAACATTTAGCGGTCAGGAAGCTTTGTGCCCGCTGGATACCGCATAATTTGACCGAGGCTCAAAAACTTCGCCGTGTTCATTGGTGCCGAGAAATGATCCAAAAATTTAACGGAGGTCACTCAAATGCTGTGTTCGACATACTAACGGGTGACGAAAGCTGGATTTACTGTTATGATCCGGAAACCAAAAGACAGTCTGCTCAGTGGGTGTTTCCTTCCGAAGAGTTGCCAACTAAAGTGAAGAGAGGAGGTGTTGGAAAAAAGATGGTAGCCTCGTTCTTCGGAAAGACAGGTCATTTCGCGACAGTTGTCTTAGAGGATCAAAAAAACGGTTAATGTAGAGTGGTACACTAACAACTGTTTGCCACTTGTCTTGGAAAAAGTTCGAGAGAAACGACCTCGCAGCAGGATCCTCCTTCATCACGACAATGCCTCGTCGCACACCGCCAGGCAAACGATCGACTATTTGGCGACCTTAGACCTGGAATTACTGGGTCACCCGCCATATAGCCCCGACCTCGCACCCTGCGATTTTTATTTATTCCCGAAAATAAAAGAAAAACTTCAAGAAAAACATTTTATGGACGCCGAAGAAGCAGTGACTGCGTTTCAAAACGCCGTTGAAGAGACCCCTAAGGCCGAGTGGGCAAGGTGCTTTTCTCAATGGTTCCATCGAATGCAGCGATGTATTGATATAAATGGACGCTATTTTGAAAAGTTATAATAAAACTAATAACTTGCTAGAATGCTTAGTTTTTGATTTTCTAAGAACTTTCAGTTTGACCCTCGTATCGTTATCTTTATGTTACATACACAGAACTACTGTATTTTAATAACACTGATGCGAATATTGAGAAATATATAAATATTTTTGAATTTTCAAGGCGCACACGTTGTCTATAGCAGCGGGAACATAATCGTAAGTCGTAAGAAAAAAAAGCGCCCTCTTGCGTGTTAGAAAGGGATGGGAATGGCGGTTTTTTAAATATAATATTTTTAGTCAAAATAAATCCCTTTTGATTTAAATTTAAATATTCATTTTTAAAGCGTTTCCAAAAGGACTGAACTATAGAGCCCAGTAAAGAAAATCTACTAAGTAACTGTTGTCGTTCTGCGGTTAAATCAGCAGCGGGCAAAAAAATTAAAGGAGTTCTATTTAAAAAATGAGCGGGAGTAAGCACAGAAGGCTCAGAAGGGTCAGTACTCAAAACGTATAACGGACGACTATTAAGCACAGCTTCGATCTGACTGAGAGCAGTCAGCATCTCCCCATAAGTTAAAATTTGAGTTCCTAAGACTCGAAAAAGTAGCGATTTAACAATTTTAATATTAGCCTCCCATATACCACCGAAATGACTAGCGGCGGGAGGATTCATTTTCCAACAAATGCGGTGCTTTGTCAATTCAAAGCTAAAGGCTTTATAATATTCATTATTTTTTAAGAAAGTATCTAGCTCATTTAAGTAAGCTTTAAAAGAAACAAAATTTTTACCGTTGTCGCTATACAACTTACACGGTCCTCGTCTAGATAGAAACCTCTTAAAAGCATCTAAAAATGATTCAGAGCTTAAACTAGAAGCAAGTTCTAAATGCACAGCTTTAGTGACTAAACAAATAAACAAGTATAAAGAAGCCTTGTGACTACGAACGCCGCGTTTCCTAGACAGAGTAATATACAGGGGGCCGGCGTAGTCGACTCCTGTATGCGTGAAAGCTATCGCTAGCTGTCGCTATACAAAAACTTACACGGTCCTCGCCTAGATAGAAAGCTCTTAAAAGCATCTAAAAATGATTCAGAGCTTTAACTAGAAGCAAGTTCTAAATGCACTGCTTTAGTGACTAAACATATAAACAAGCATAAAGAAGCCTTGTGACTACGAACGCCGCGTTTCCTAGACAGAGTAATATACAGGGGGCCGGCGTAGTCGACTCCTGTATGCGTGAAAGCTATCGCTAGCTGTCGCTATACAAAAACTTACACGGTCCTCGTCTAGATAGAAACCTCTTAAAAGCATCTAAAAATGATTCAGAGCTTTAACTAGAAGCAAGCTCTAAATGCACTGCTTTAGTGACTAAACATATAAACAAGCATAAAGAAGCCTTCTGACTACGAACGCCGCGTTTCCTAGACAGAGTAATATACAGGGAGCCGGCGTAGTCGACTCCTGTATGCGTGAAAGCGTTACTTTGCTCTAGGCGACACGGTGGCAAGTCAGCCATAGCGGGAAACGTAGGTTTAGGATTTAAGCGACAACATTTATTACATTTATAAATGCGGGTTTTAATAATTCGTCGCGCTGACAAAATCCAAAATTTTTGTCTAATAATTGACATTAATAATTGCGGTCCAGCGTGACAATTTTCGCGGTGATAATAATCAATTAATACATCTATGACATAACCTTTTTTAGGCAATAATACAGGGTGCTTTTGAGAATAATCTAAAGATGCACGAGTTAAACGACCACCTACGCGAATAATATTTTTATCAATGAAAGGAGACAATTTTTGAAGCATAGGCGAAAAGGTCTTGCCCTTTTTTAAATTCTCTAAATACAAATATCTTTTCTTAGCGGTAATGAAAGAATTTCCTAATCTTTCAGGGTTGTCTTTAAAAGGAAGAGCTACGGAAAAACTACCATCGTTATTTCTAGAGGTGGTAGAAGTGTAGATAGACTCACACTCCTGTTCAGAAGGACTCAAATATTTTTGACCTGGTACTTCTACAGTAAACCAGAATGTTTCTAAAATAGTGTCAAGAGGTTCGCGAGTAAATGAACAAAACGAGGACGTGCGTGAAAGAGGAGCGATGACAGGTGCATCACCCATTACAATATAACCTAAAACGGTTTCAAAAGCGGAAGGTAAATTACCGGAACCTTTAATTTTATTGAAAAGCAAAATATCACAATATAGATTTACTCCCAACAATAAATCAATAGGTCCGGGTTTTGAAAAATCATCATTTGCGAGCGGTATGTCTTTAATTAAATCCTTCATCGCGATCACATCGATACGTGAATCAGGAAGTTGTGACGTAATACGTTCAACAACTAGCGGTCGTATATTATATTCTTTCTCGCTATCGAAACGAGATGAAAATTTGATAGAGGATACTCCGAGAATTTTTTGCGAAGTTCCACCTATACCTTGAACCTCGGAAAAGCGATTTTGAGAATAAATTGGAAGCGATAAGCGCTTACAACATGCGGAAGAGGGTCCACTAAGCATCTCAAGAAATGAGAAATGAGTGCGGTTATGTTTATCATAAACTTTAATTTTGGCGGTACCTAACAAGATAGTAGTAGCGGTGCCTGAAATATGATCGCGGGAAATGGTACAAACCGATGCGGAAACATTAGAATCTACATGAGATTCTTATTATTAGCGGGTTGAACGCCGGAGCATTCAGATTGACCGGCCGACACAGTGCAGGACGAGCCATGAGCGGGAGCGGGTGCGGGTGCGGGAGAAGAAGCGCGACGCGGAAAATTACGTGTCGAAAACTTATTTACGACGACATTACAATTAGATTTATTAGGATTATTGAAATGTAGCAAAGAATGATACTTTAGTGAGCAATGATTACAAGCGTGCTGAGAAACACATGCAAAAGTTTTATGTTTAGTACTTAAACAATTATTGCAATATAAATTATTTTTAATAAAACTAAATCTTTCATACGGGTTCATTTCCATAAAAACATGACACGAATATAATTGCTCATGTTTATTATTATTGCATAAAGTACACTTATGATATGCACTTGTACTTCCTTCCATATTAACCCAGATAAGCCTGAAACTAAAATTTTCTGAAAATTTTGAAAAAAGTTACATTATTTAGTTTATTAGATCTTATGCAACATAAAAAAAATTATGAAAAAAAAATTAAGTGTAAGGCTTTCAGGGAAACAGCCGTCCTATATGTAGGACAGTAGGATAATAAGAGGAAATAAAAGACCATTTATGACAAAACAGAATGTAATCAAAAAGTGTAGTTTGTTAGATAACTATTGATTATATTACCCATTGTTATATGTAATTTACTAGATTAACACTATTTATGAATGAGATGTTTCAAAACACTTGACACACACTCCAACATCACATTTCTTGCAATGTGTCAAACATTTTTTGTGACATTGACGACAGTGTGTTTGCTTCGATTGAGGAATAACCAGATGATTCATTTGGTCTTTACGACTATCAGCATGTTCATAATGGGAGGGTCGGCTAGGCCCTCTTTTGGCATTTTTTCTGTTTGATTCAATCAAAGCAATTGCTACCCTTCTGCGAAAGCCAAGATGATCCAGTTTTCCATGATTTATTTTATATAACTGGCATGCATTATGTTCGGCAAGATCAATCATGTTTGTGAGCAACGGCATGTACCATTTCTTACCTCGTATACCAATTCGGTAATGTGAAGTATTTTCATCAGACCGATCCACTCCTCCCCTATGTTCGTTATAGATGGACACCATATGTGGTTCTTCTATGACAATGTTTCTCTTTTCACTTTGTGAGAAGCGTTTGGCAGATTGTTTAGGATTTATTCCTATAGCATTAGAAGCAATACTGAATATATTATTGTCATGCCATTTAGCAATAATGAACGTGTTGTCATGTGTCGTTCTGTAATCGACAGCACCACGTTCCGGCAAATTCTATTTGACAGCATATTTATTACTCTCTGACACCAACAACAAAATAACATCTTCATCTAAGAAGTTTTCAAACCACTCAATTGGGCATCTTGGCAAGCGCCTTGAACATCTGGCCAATTCACGGGATTTTTTGCCAAGTCCCGTTTTCTCCATGCGTAGGTACGCCTACGTTTAGTTCGACCTGTAGAATCAGAAGGTTCTTCTTCTGTATCACTCACCATAATCTGCCCTTGAATCATTACTTCAGCCGATTGAAGCAGAATGTTTCGTGGCAAATTATTCAAAGTTACATTATCTTCTTCACCCGAATCTTCGTCAGTGAGACAGTCAGGATCAACAGGAGGAGGTAGAATACATATCAGTCGTTCTCTATAACTATATATCTTCTTCATTATCAGAAACATTTTCTAAAGCATCTAAAATTTCATGCGCAGCTAACGGTCTGTAAAGAAAAAGTTGTATTATTATACTAAAATCATGTATACTATCCTACTATCCTATATATAGTACGCTAGTATTTGTAACAAGTTATACGTAATTTATTAATATTATTTTGCTAGAATATTTATTTAGTACAAAAGTTATCAACTAGATATTAACACAGAAAAAAACAACTCACGAGTAAAATATATTTTTATACATACCTGTCATTTGCCTTGTCTGCAACGCACTTTTATTACACACTTATAAGGTAAAATATAAGGTAAAAACTGTTATAATAACTGTCTTTTTATTTTTTCTAATAAAACTGACACGTTTCTTACTGCAAATCATAAGACTAAATACTCTTAGATAAAGAGGGTATTCTGATTTTTTTTTTATTTCTACTGTCCTAAATATAGGACAGTAGGCTTATCTGGGTTAACAAAGGAGCGAGTGGCAGATTTAGGCGTGGGCAATGTCTTTAAGCGAGATTTATTTTGATCTAACCAATCATTCGATTTAAAATTACCACGAGATAAAACTTTACTTTGTTCCTTAATAAATTGTACAAGATTTTCATACGAAGTCTGTTTTTGTTTACGATAAGTAATTTCAAATAATTATATTATGGATTCACCGTGCGGGGCCCGGCACCCGCACGGTGAATCCATGGAATGCTAAGCAGTTTCTTCTCATTTAAAATGACAACCCGGAGAGACGGGATGACGCTGGAAAGACAGTTGACTGCTGGAAAGACAGCTGGCAGCTGGGAAGACAGCTGACTGTTGGAAAGACAGCCGAGGGCAATGGCCTAGCAAGCCAAGCCCAGGAAATCCTAAAAGCTAAAAGTCCAAAAAAGAAAAATACCCCTGGGACAGTCCGAGAGGGGGGGCGGAAGATCTGTCCACCGGTTGGAACAAACAACGAAAGCGGCGCGAATACGGACTTGAAATGCCCCACGTGCGGGAAAAATTACAAGAGAAGAGCCTGGTATATTAAACATCTTAAAACACATGATGGTGTTGAAGCACGGCTATCGTCGGTAAGCTCTTCGACTATCACTGCGGATAGAGTTGACCCTCATATGTCCCATGGTGAGCCATTGAGTGAAAAATATCAGGAGTCCATTTCCACCCGGACACGTCTTAGCATTCCCAATTTAAAGCAATCGACATGGAAAGTACACGACGAACGATTAGCGGTCCTGTTAGAGCATCCGGGCTCGAAGCAGGAGTTAGACATGCAAGTAGAGACTTTCCAAAAAACTATTTATGACTATTTCAACGAAATATATCCACCTTCAAATCATTACGCTCGTAAAAACAAAGAAAACGCGTTCAAGTCGAAAATGAGGAGGAAAAAAAGAGAGCTAAAAAAGAATCTTCGTGCGGCCAAAGCTCTAGGCGATAATTATCTTAGTCACCAATTGTCTAGGGCGCTACGGTCAACCTTGAAATTAATTCAGGGTATATCGATACAGATCGCGGAACGTCATACAAATTTTGATCGGGCAAAACACGAGGTTGCTTTCGATAAAAATCCTTTTGAGTACTCTAAAAACATTTTTAAGGAAGATAGAGGTAAGCTTCTCTTGACCGATGAGGCAACTTATGAACATTATAAAATCACGTACGAAGTGCCTAATATAGAAAGGCTATATATGGAGCCAAACAACCAACGACCTGAGATTCCTCACGTTGACTTTCAAGTTGACCCACCAACTTTAGAGGAAATAAATAATCAAATCAAAAAGAAACCATCTAAATCAGCTCCAGGTCCTGATGGTATCCCCTATATAGTTTACAAAAAATGTTCATCTGTTCGTAAACACCTCCACAACTTATATGGTAAAATCTGGTCAAGAAAGCAAATACCTACGTCATTTGGAGAAGCGATATTTGTCCTCATTCCCAAAAAAGACCGGGTAACAGATCCAAAGGATACTAGGCCGATTGCTCTTACGAATACTTTGTCTAAAATCTTTTTCTCAATATTTCAAACGAAAATGACCCATTTTATGATTAGCAATAGGTACTTCAGGCCGAACTACCAGAAAGGGTTCCTACCTGGAATTTCTGGATGCCTGGAGCATAATACTTTGTTAACCGAAAGCTTAAAAGACGCCAGAAAGTGTGAGAGGCAAATTACGGTATGTTGGATAGATTTAGAAAACGCGTTCGGATCAGTACAACACGATCTATTGATGTTTGCTTTAAAATGGTACAACTTTCCTACAATAGTAAGCAGCATAATCGCGTCATACTATTCAAAATTAAAATTCGTTATAACCTCAAAAAACGGTAATTCAAAACCTTTATGCTATAGAGTAGGTCTTTTCCAGGGTTGTTGTTTATCCCCAATAATATTTAATATCGTCATAAATATTTTAATAGATAATTTAATTAAATATGAGAGAAAATGGGGTTATCGGTTTAAGTTAAACAATAAATACACAGAATCCATTCTTGCTTTTGCGGACGATCTCGCGATACTTACTAGGAATCCAAAGCAATGTCAGCTGCTATTGGATGAAGTGGAAGAATTTTGTGCGTGGACGAAGGGAATGAGGACAAAACCTAGTAAGTGTCACTGCTTATGTCTGGGTAGACGAAACACTAAATATACCTCATACGATCCGGGACTTAAATAGATGGTAAAAGCATTTCTATAGTTTCCGAAGCGGCACCTTTTAAATTTCTCGGCAAGAAAATAGATTATAAAGGCCGTACTCCATCTTTAGATGTACTAGTCGACAGCTTTTTGACAGATCTTGAAAAGGTAGAACATCAACCTATAAGTAATGTCAAAAAAGTTTGGATATACGACAATTTTCTAACATCACGTCTGAATTGGCCTTTCCTCGTATATGATTTTAATAAAACCCTCTTGGCTAAGTTAGATGCAAGCGTCATAAAGATACTGAAGTTTTGGCTTGGGCTAGCGCATTCGGCAGACACCTCAACCTTATTTAGGGAAAAAAATAACTTTGGGTTGAGATTAAAGAAACCATCGGAGCTCTATAAACATCTAAGAGTTGCCAAAACACATATTCTGGGAAAATCACGAGATGAGATTGTTACCTCACTTCCAAAAGACAGAAGTGTCCCAGAGCTCGAGTCAAGACTTAAGTTCCATAAACAATTTATGATAGGAGCACAATCAAGTAAAGTAGGGTTAGGATCAAAGAGGAAAGTTCAAGATATGGACATAATAAAATCTTTTATACGGCAAGACGAGAATGATAGGTATAAGATGCACGCAATGGGGTTAGAAATGCAAAACGAGTGGCTAACTCTGGGAGAATTTTGTATCCCTTTAGCTTTAAAATGGCGCACCCTAATTCATGACTGGTCTCCAGCACTATTAAAATTCTACCTGAATGCGTTCCAAATGACTCTTCCAGATCAAAGTAATTTAGTGAGATGGGGTAAAGCTACCGATAAATCTTGCTACATCTGTAAAGAGGCAGTGGGGACAGCTAAACATATGCTGGTGGGGTGTAGGGTACTCCTGGAAAGTGGTCAATACTCGCGGCGCCATGACAAGGTACTAGAAATTATACGTGAAGCCGTTAGTCTTTCAGTAGCAAGAGCACAGAGAAACATTACAACCAGCAAACGTTCAACAGAGTTTGTGAAAGAAGGTTCTGTTAAAAAACACACGCAAAAACCTTTCTCAATATTAGATCCAGCTCCTGATTGGACTCTTTTGATGGACACGTATGAGAAACAGTATAAAATCCCTGAGGACATTGGTGTTTCGTCATCCAGACCTGATATTTTTCTTTATTCTCGAAACCTAAAACGCGTAGTACTGGTAGAACTTACAGTTCCGTGGGAGACTAATATACCTAAAAGTCATAGCTTCAAACTTAATAAATATTTCAAGCTTACTAACGGACTGACCAGGAATAGGTTTAGAGTAAATTCATACGCGGTAGAAGTAGGAGCGAGAGGTATAACAGCGAAATCTCTCTTTAGCTTGCTAAAAGATCTCGGCCTGTCTAGAACTATTACTAATACATTTCTAGAACGTACTTCAAAGGCGGCATTAGCAGAATCTTTTCGAATTTGGTTAGGTAGTGGGAGGAGCTCGGACAGTGAAGGTGAGCGTTAATGCATTTTAAAGGGGCCCCTTTAAACCTACACTTGGGTCGCAAGTCCCAAGCGCTGATCGGAGCTCCTCTTCCTACAACGCGATGGGCCCAGCACCCGCACGGTGAATCCATGGAATGCTAAGCAGTTTCTTCTCATAGTATCGGAATCTAATTTTTGTATAGCAAGGTGTAAAAACATGAAATCGGTTAAATCGTTTAATTTCAACTGCTTAAAAGCTTCAACAGAAGAATTAAATTTATTTAAGAAAGACTCGAGCCCAGCCGCACTATTATTATTGAGCGCTTTAAGTTTTAACAGCTGATCAAAATAAGCAGAAGCGAGAGAACGAGGATCGTCATATTTTTCTATAAGCGAATTCCAAATAATTAAATAATTTTCAGCGGTAATTGACAAACCCGAACATATGGCCCTAGCCTTATCTGTTAATTTACCTACTAAATAAAAAACTTTTTCACTGTCACTCAATGAATGATTGTCGTGAACTATACTTTTAAATTGTTAATAAAAAAGCGGCCAATTATGAATATCACCATTAAATGACATAAGTTCAATAGGTGGCAAATGCAGTTTTAATTTATGTATATTTTGAGACGTATTTGTAGAAATAACATTTATTTTTATACTCTTTATTGCATTTGTAACATCATAAGTACAGAATTGGAAACATTGTTGGCAAAGGTGAACTTATCTCTAGTAGAGATTTCTTCCAGTCAACTTATGGGTATGAAAGAAAGGATATTTTTGCAGGCCTGAGTGTAATTCAGAGTACATATATACATATAAATAAAATGAATATTAATAGATTCACAAAATAAGTAAAATACACATAAATACACAAATATAGACACATAAATACCAAAAATAATACAAATAAATTTATGTACATATAAAATACATACAAATACACAAATAAGATAAATAAAAAATAAAGTGAAAAAAAAATAATAATAAAACATATTAAGGTAAATCAGTAATAATAGAAAGCTAACATATCTTTATTGATCAGCAGTAACCTTTTGAAGAAAGAGCTGCTTAACTCGTTTCTTGAATATATCAATAGACATACTGTTCTGAATTGGTATAGGTAACTTATTCCAGAGCAGGACAGCATAAACTGAAAATGATTTTTTCTGGAATTTGGTATTGCTGATAGGTATATCTTGGGTATGTGTTACACAAGGCCGCCGGCGACGGCTTGAGTCAGGGAGGAGGGTAAATCGAGAACGAAGATAAGAGGGAGAGTAAGGATCATTAAGTGTATTAAAAAGGACCGAGAGGATGTGCATATCACGACGAAGTCGGATTGGGAGCCAATTGAGTTGAGCACGGTATTGAGAAATGTGATCATATTTACGTAGACCAAAAATAAAGCGAATAGCCAAATTTTGTAGACGCTCTAACTTATTAAATTGCTCCTCAGTTACATCTATATAGCATACATCGGCGTAATCTAGAATTGGTAAAAGTAGAGATTGCGCAAACATAATTTTAGTTTTGAAGGGGAGAAAAAATTGGAGACGTTTGAGAGAATGATAGGAGAAATGCATACGTTTGCTGACTTCATTGATGTGAGCTACCCAGGACATTTTACAGTCCAAAATCAAACCTAAATTTTTGACTTTATCACAATAAGGGATTTCAACACCAGCATATTGTATACTTGGTACTGATTCCCAGTCTATTTTAGATCTTAACCTGCTGCTACCAATAATTATTGCTTGTGATTTATTTGGATTTACCTGAAGGCCGAATGATTCTGCCAAGGACTTAATAGCAACGAGGTCTTTATTTAAACAAGTGAGAGCGTTGGATAGCTCAGTCAACTCGAAGTGCTTATACAATTGCAAGTCGTCTGCATACAGATGAAAGGGAGAAGAGATAACATTTGAGATGTGGTTAATAAAAATAGAAAAAAGCAAAGGTGAAAGTACGCCGCCTTGAGGTACGCCAGCTGTCGTATCCAACCAATCTGATGACTTGTCGTTAGCTACAACACACTGCTGATGTCCGAAGAGATAAGAGTGAAACCAATGTAAGGCTGTAGAAGAAATATTAATTGCACGAAGGGTGCCAAGAAGGATATCGAAATCAACAGAGTTGAAGGCGTTGCTAAAGTCCAGCAAGACCATTGCAGTGAGTTTGGTATTATCCATTGCCCACCAAAAAATATTGAGCAACGCGCCAACAGTACTGTGGGAAGGACGAAAATCGGATTGGAAAGAACCTAAGAGATTATTGGATAATAGGAAAGTATAAAGTTGGCTATGGACTTTCGATTCCAATACTTTGGACAGGATTGGGAGTATGGAGATAGGACGATATTCCCTAGGGGTAGTAGGATTAGAGGTTTTGGGTAGAGGAATGATTGAAGCTTTCTTCCAAGAAGTTGGAAAAACATTGCAAGTCAGCGAGAGATTAATGATGTGGGTGATCACTGGTGCAATGATATCCAACACAGGAAGAATCATATCTAAGGATAATCGGTCACAACTAATTGCCTTAGTGGAAATAGAACGGATACCCTTCATGACAACATCCTCCGTGACAGTTTTAAAAGAAAAAGGTGAGCAATCTGGTGGGACAGGATGGGAAAGATGTGCAAGAGTCATAGATTTAAAATGTGCATCAATGATTTTAGGTGGACTAGTAAAGTAATTATTTAAGGTGTTAAGATCCAGGGATACTTGATGAGTATCCACAGGTTTGCCCACTTCTAGTGATTGTAGGAATTTCCAAGTTTGTTTTTGGTTGAGATTCTGAATTGTGGAATGAATATATCGGCGTTTCGCGTCCCTGCACATTCTGTTGCAAACATTACGCAATTTTTTGTATGCAGTAAAATTCTCCGGTGATGAGTATTTTTTATATTTTAATTTGGCTTTATCTCGTTTCAGCATGGTATTTCTTATCACCTTTTTTTTTTTTTAACGCTGGGAAAATGCTTTTACGCAGACCATCCACATGCAGGAAAAGTATATCCCACAAACGGATGGTACTGTGGGACTCATCAAAATCGACACTACCCACTAAAACCCAGCGGAAGCCCTTTCCACAAATAAGAGACACTGCAGGATCGCTTGCGCATGCCACTACAGTGCCTCAGTGGAAGGCCCACCTATTGTAGGCCACCATCCATCGCCCTCAGGCATCATCAGGATTTCCTAGGATATCCGCAGCTTCAGTGACTTACAGGAGGAGCTACACCTCCTGTAATAGGTTCTCTAGGGTGAAGGGGGTTGAAGATGCGCAAATTGCCTTCTCCTACCCCCTGGTCTACGGCTGCGGAGCGGATCTGCATTTTCGCTTAGCTCGCGTGCCGGTTCTGCGGCCTCTTTCAGTGCGATAACTGATTCGCAGAAGGAAACCGCTGCAGACCAGTTCATGTTACTCTCTAGCATGGCCTCCACCATACTAGACAGTGAGAGATCACCATCTACAACAGCCATTAAGGCGTGGCGTTGTGGAGCCCAAGCTGGGCATTCGACCAGAGTGTGATGCGCCGAGTCGACGGAAGCATCACACTCATGGCACACCGGTAACATCTCCCGACGTGCAATCTGATGCAAGTATTTTCCAAAACAACCATGCCCCGTTAACACTTGCACCAGCCTGAACGTCAGGACACCGAACCCTCTTTTCAACCAGCGCTCCAGGTGCGGACGTACTGCCTCTACCGTCGCTAGCCCTGCCGCCGGTGACCGCAGATCTTCTTTCCATCTCCGGATCAGGGCTTCGTCCGCTCTCCTCCTGATCCGCGTGATAACCTCATTCGATGGTTGCTCACCTCGCGACCGCTCCCTTGCACGGAATGCGTAAACTCTGGCAGCCACTTCCGCTTGCAACTCCCAGGGCGGATCGCCGGCCAAGAGTGTAGCTGCTGTCCATGACACAGTACGGTAACCTCGAATAGCCCTCACCGCTATGACCCGCTGCGCTTTTCGCAAAAGAGTCCTGTTGAGAGCGGAGAGAGCATCAGCCCACACAGGTGCAGCGTAAAGTGCCATAGATCTCAACACGCCGACGTACAACCGTCGACATGAAGAATCCGGCCCCCCGAAGTTTGGTAACAATCTACCGAGGGCCCCAGCAGCGTTTACAAGCTTCGGTGCAAGCAGAGCGAAATGCGACTTGAATGACCACCGACCATCCAGCATCAGACCCAGATACTTCATCTGAGCCCGCACCTCTACTTCTTGATCCTGGACGCGCAGAGTAGCCCCATGAGGTGGACCCTTGCGAGGGCTATGAAAAAGGAGGGCCTCAGTTTTAGGCATGGAAACCCTCAGGCCTAGCGCTTTGATGCAATCGACAACAAGGCGAGTGCCGGTTTCAGCTAAGCGTACCGCGTCCTGGTAAGATCGCCCCCGGGCCGTGACGAGAGTGTCATCTGCATAGCAGATGATACCTAACCCAGGAGGAAGACGACACCGCAAGAGCCAATCATAGCCGATGTTCCACAATAACGGACCCAATACAGACCCCTGTGGAACCCCACAACCGACACTTCGTCGACCGACCTGGCCATTACTACCAATCTAAATGACCACTCTGTCTTGAAGGTAGTCATCTAACAGCCGCAGGAGATAGAGAGGCACGTCCAACGAGACGGCAAGCAGAACATCTTTCTCTGTCGTCGCGGCGAACGACTGGGTCTTCAGGGCATTCAAGGCATCGATCGTTGATCGACCAGCTTTAAACCCATACTGAGTCTCTGAAAGACCCGGACCTACCTCCTCTAGGTGCCAATCAGACGAGAGGAGACGTTTTTTCCAAAATTTTGCCCAGCTCGTTCAAAAGCACTATTGGTCGATATGCGGAGAGAGAATCAAGAGGACGACCCTCCTTACGCAGCAAGCACAATCCTCCTTCCTTCCATAATTTCGGAACCTGTCCAGTTACTAGGCACTGATCAAAAAGTTCCCGAAGTTCATCATCTAAGTATTCCAGGGCAATTTTTAAAATTCTACCTGGGATACCATCCGGTCCCGGAGCAGTTTTCTTGCCCTTTAGTCTTCTGAGTGCCAAGTCCATCTCTTCCTCAGTTATGGGTGGAGCTTATAACACATCCTCATGCACCGAGAAAGGAGCCATTCTGGGTGGCATATGCCTAGGTGGATCCGGAAACAAGTTCACTAGAAGGCGGAGGAGAAAATCTGGTGTCAAGGTTTCCGTTAGAGGAGCACTTTGCGTGCGAAGTTTTTTCCGCGCAGCAAGATACGGGCGTCCCCATGGAAACCTGTTAAGGTTTGCCAGTAGTTCCTCATAAGCATCACGTTTCGCCAGCCTTATAGCGAGCTGCAAGGCCTTCTTCTTCTCTTTGTAGATGTTTCGGAGTTGTCTCTCAAGAGCAGGGTCGAGACCATTTCTTCTCCTACATCTTGTATACGCTCGTCGGGCTCGAATGCAGATAGCTCGTAGAGCAGCAATCTCTGGCGTCCACCAGTATACTTATCGACGGGCTGGTTTCCGCCGGACTCTCGGCATTGCGGAATCGCATATTTCCGTCATTTTTGCCTGCATACGATTAGCCAGTAGTTCCACGTTAGAGTTATTTGGGTTAGTGTTCATTGTGCTCCCCTGAAAGCACCACTTTGCGACAATCGCAGCTTCTTTGGCACACTCTTTATTAAGCCGGCTGATTGCCCACCTCGGAAATCTTCTAGATGAGCCCCTGTTTTGGGCTACCGATGCTGGTTGAGCAGAAACCTCAAACCTAATGTACAGGTGGTCCGACAAAGTTTCTGCTTCCTCCTCTACTCTCCAATTTTTAACATATTGTGCGATGGATGGAGAGGCGAAAGACAAGTCCACGACGGATCCACCGTTGTGCCGCACACAAGTGAATGTTGTCCCTACATTTAAAAGGGATAGTCCAGAGAGCAGAGCCCATATTTGTACAGCTTTACCCTTTGCATTTGATGTGGGGTTCCCCCACGCGCGGGATTTAGCGTTAAAGTCACCTAGGACAATGATTTTTCTCGACAACTGTCGTCCAACTGCATCTCTGACGGAGTCAAGAAAGATTTCGAATTCTGCCAGACTACGATTAGGAGAGAAGTATACGCCAATTATGATATATCCTTCCCACTCTACTACAGCATAACCTCTACCTCTTTCCAATGCTGTTAGGGGAACACTGGAGCCAGACGTGACAACGACAGAGCTGTCCAAATCGGCCACCCAACGAGAATGATGAGGAACGAGATAAGGCTCACAGACGACGGCAACGTCAATGCTCCATTCCGCCATTGATTGCAGAAGTAAATCCTGCGCTCTAGCAGAATGGTTAATATTTGCCTGAAGAAAACGTGTTTGTTTAGTAGCCATTATGATGACATAGCACCTTCCTCTACGACTTGACGGTCTCCGGCTCTATTGGTGGCTCCAAAAGCCTCTGATCCCTTGACAGGCGGTGGGCGACACTCTGCGCCACCCATTAAATGGTCAGATGGTCTGTTTGCGTCTATGCAGACCATGCACCGGGGCGCAGCACGACAAGTATAATGCTTGTGACCCTCGCAACCGCAACGAAAGCATAAGTGCTCCCTAACAATTGTTGAAGGACACTGCGGCCTGGCGTGTCCAAGCGCCAGACATTTATAACATCGCAAGGGACGCTCCTCCAGAACCTGTACCTTGGCAGAGCTCCAGCCTACCAAAATTCGGCCCTTAGATGCTATGGTCTTTGCGCATTCACATGGGCACCGTACCACTGCTGTCATCATACCTCTAGGGCCAGGGCGAAGCTCAGATACTGAAACAGCGTCTGATATACAGCCACCAGCATCCACGACAGCACTAGCCACCTTTTCTCTACTAACCGAGTCATCCAGTCCCAGTAGCTTCAAGGTAGCACTCTTACGAGGCTTGGACACTATAGCCACTCCTTCAAGCACAAGTTGCAACCGCTCTGCTAGCATATCTGCCTTTTCCGCTGAGTGCGTAGCAGACAGTTCTAACAATCGTGCACCGGAAATCGCTTGACGCACGCTTAAGCCCTCGGTTATACCTAATTGCGTCAAATTTATGCCCTGTTGTGCACGTTCCAGAGCTTGCGCATAGGACACACCTTTTCCTAAGGCCTCCGCTGTTAAAGTAATAATAACTGCGTTTGTGCGAGGAGGTTTAGGTACTTTAGGCTTAGGAGCTACCGGCACTGTCGTTTTCGTTACAGGCGTATTTGAAGACTTTTTCCCCTTCTTACCCCGCTTAACAACTGTGGTCCATTCTCTCGAACGTGAACGAGAACGATTCTCCTCTTCTCTAATTTCCGAGATGTTGGCTTGCTGTTTTGCAGACACTTCGTGTTCAGGCTCTGCACGAGAACTTGGAGTATTCTCTATCGACTCAGGGCGAGTTGAAACTCTATTAGACCTCGGGTTTCGCCTAGAATTAGCCACGGTTACCACTGATTCTGACGTCGTTGCAGGCTCTATTCTTGGAGGACGATCACTTGGTGGCCTTCTAGAGTCTGCTGCTAGTGGCGGACGCATTCTTTTTGCCGGCAAGAGACGTTCTTCTATTCCGGCAAAACGGGCGTCTATCATGGTTCCCACAGAACAGACAATAGAGCGCCGCAACTTCTCCAACACTTCCTCGCCTACGTTCATAGTCGATCCTGGATCCTTCTGAGTTGACTTTTCTGTAGTTGCTAGGGCCAATCTAAGCTCCTGCACATCCTTATTATAGGACTGCAGTTCTGTCCGAAGTTTCTCTACCTCACCAATGAGGCGTCGATTTTCCTCTCGAGTTCGGAGAACCTCTTCACTCTCAGTACGACCGACAAGACGTTCTACAATTTCTGTCAAGGCTGCAGCAGCGTCCTTCAGCTTGCGCACATAAGTGCCTTTTAGGTGTCCCGATTTAGTAGCAACCTCTAGTATACAGGCTACACGTTGTCCAGCGTATTTACGCAACTCCTCAGCTGAGCACACAGAAGTATCCCTCCTATCTTCTAAGTTCTCCACGTCCGTCGTTTGAGCAGACCTATCGTGCTGCGATGCCCAATCGGACAAACTTCGTTCAAAATCCACCTCTCTTTGCCTTTGTTCCTTACGATTTCGTGCTAATCCTACACCAATTGTTTTCGGTGGCCTACCTCTTCTTGCCGTGTGGCACTTAGAGCTGCGCACTTCTTCTGTGTCAGAACCAGAATCTTCTCCACCCTTAACGGGCTTTCGCTTCCGCCGTGTTCGTCGCACAGCGCCTGAGTCCGAAGCAGACTCGAAAGCTCCTCCATTACCGTCATTCTTTTGGTTTATTTGTTTTTCAATTTCCATACTTATCCCACGAGTATGGGGGAAAAACGGTCCATCCAAGCAGTGCCCCCTGTACTTGGATAAGCCTAAAACGCCACGGGTGTCGGCCGGTACCCTGGCGGGGCCAGCAGTAGTGACTGATCATCCCTTCAGCCATGCACCCCTCGCGCTGCTTCGCCACTTGGGTTGGGGTAATTTTTTATAGAGGTTTTCTTCCTCGCGGCCCGGCCAATAAAGGCAAGACCCTCGGTTTTACCCGTGATTACGAGACATGACCGCAACCACGAGTAAAGTTCCGATATTTAAGACGCTGGTACAATGTCCTGCACCAACGTGGCGGTAAATTTAATACGCACCACGCACGCCATCTTAGTCTCTCACACTGTGTCCTCTGCTTATCAGAGGAACACGCGGAGAAACGCCGTCGTATCGGATTATTCGCCGACGAGCAATCACTACCCAAAGAAGAAGCCTTTAGACAGAAATTACTCGCCGCCCAGGGTGCACCGGCACGCTACACTGCTCGCCTCCCCAAATGACAAACGCATTTGAAACAGACCAGCAGCAAGCGTGCACACGAGGAGGTTATCCGACTTTGCCCCCCATCCGACTTTGCCCCCCTGTTTCTTATCACCTGTGTCAACCAAGGAGCAGGTGCATGTTTTCGACGCACTGGCCTTACAGGAGCATGTACATCAAACAATTTAATCAGTTCAGCAGTTAGAGATTCAACCATGCTATTTATGTCCTTGCCTTTCAGCATCATTGCCCAATCGATGTTTTTAACATCTTCTCTCAAACGTTCAAGGTTCATATGCTTAAAATTGCGTAAAAAGTATGTTTTGCTTCTAACCTTGGAAACACGTATATTATAAGCGTGAAAGACAAGATCATGATACGAGAAAGGAGCAGTTAACTGTCCATGAGATGTGACGAGGTTGTGGTTAGATACTATAATGAGATCAATTAGAGATGGTCTACAACTGGGAAAGAAATGTGTAGGTGAGGTTGTGCGAAGAATATGCAGGTTCAAAGAAGAAGCCATTGCCGTTAATGACTGCGCTCTTGAATCGTTTTTTAATAAGCATGTGTTCAAATCACCCATGTAAATAATATATTCGTAAGTGGGTAATAAATGTTCGAAAATTGTTTCTAAGTCAGCAAAATAATTAATTTTATCGTTTGGACTATAAAGAACACCCAAAAGATATTTTTTATAACGTACCTTAATTTCTAGGAACAGGTACTCAAGTGAACAACCTGTCGGCAGACTATTTGAGAACAAAACAACTTTGGCAGGAATGCTGCTTCGAAGGTAAATACCCACTCCGCCCCCAGCCTTGCCAATGCGGTCGTTACGAAAAAGCTGATAACCTGGAAGGGTACAACTAGTGGATGGTAACGATGGTTTAAGCCAAGTTTCAGACACTAATATGCCATCTTCTACGCCGGTGCTAAAAGATGTAAGAAAGTCAGAGTAGTGAGCAAGTATACTCTGTGCATTGATATGCACTAAGGACAGGGAAGTAGGGTTTTTCTCAAAAATCTCAGATAATTGACCAGATAAAGGTAAATTATCACAAAATGAGGTATTATTACTACTGTCAGCACTTAAATAATCATCAGATGTACAAGATAAATATTCATCTTCATTATTCATATTATATTCTATATAAATAAATAAAAATAATTAAAAATATAAAAATATTATAAAATATATGTATATAAAAACTAATAATAGTTTATATAAATTATTTATAGCATATATAATAAAAAGAAATAGATGAAAGTATTTAATTCTGAAATATAAAAAGAATATATTTGATTTATTACTATAATTAATATAATAATTGTACACAAAAATTCAAATAAAATACTCATATGCATAAGTTGACTTAACAAATAACATTTCAAAATAATAATAGAACAACTTAACAGAAGTTTTTTTTTTAAAAAAAAAAGGAAAAAGATAAAGTTTAAATAAAAAAAAAAAAAAAGAAAAAAATCTTAAGCAAATTTAAAATGTAAACAAACCAGTATAAAACTGACAAATCAAAAACAATTTTCTGGCCTCAAGACGTCATAAGATATATGTACAGTTATTATTTACTTAGATATAACTATATAAGTAATATAGGAAATAACATTGGAGTAGAAAAAGAAACATCACTGCTCTAATTTATTAGCCTTTTGTTTTCCCATGCAGCTATTAGGGTACCTTGCCACTAGTGATTTTAGCTCTGATGCGGTTGTAATTTTGATCCGGGTCTTGTCAGGTAGAAGCACTACTATTGTACCTTCTGCAGACGAACACTTTTTAATACCGAAGTGATTACGAGCTGCTATGAAGGTTTCTTGGCGACATTTAGTTAAAAATTCGGTAACAGTTATTTTTGAATTTTTTAAGGTTGTTTTAGCCTCCCATACCTTGGATCGAGTAAGAGAGTTATTAAATCTCACTAGAATAGGCCTCATTGATTTCTTCTTGGTGCCTAATCTGTGACAGGTTTCAATGTCATCTGGCTTGATATCAGATAATTTCATCTGGTGGTTTAAAATAGTGATAGTTTTCTTAAATGTATCTTCATCTTTATCTTCTTCAACACCATGGAAGAGGAGAACCTTTCTCCGGGACTGAGTTTCTATGTGGTCCAAACCCAGGGCCAAGAATTCCACTTGTGATTTGAGTATGGTAAGAGATTTCCACACAAACGATTTAAATGTGTAATACTCTGTGGCTAAGGCCTTCACAGTGGGGTTTGGAGCAGTGGAACCTGCTAGGGGCAGATTTTTTTCAAATTCTCCCATGCGGCAGTTAAACATTGAAGAGAGCTCTTCCATACTTTTCAGAAGTTGTTCGATTGGCGTGTCCATTGTAGATATGGAATAGTGAGTTTGAAAGGATGTTTAAAGTCAACTTAAGCACGAGTACTTAAACACTAAAACATATGTTTTATATAAAAACAAATATTTCTAATATCGGAGCTGATAGCTATAAAGCTTAAAATGGACTGTATGTGTTTTTAAAATATTAGATTAAGTAAAACACACCCGTACTTCTGCACTGCTTTATTACGACTGATTTTTATGCAATACATTTTTATTTGAATAGACCGAACATGCCGCCCACCAAAGGACAATAGTCCTTTAAGTTACTTAATGTACTTACAAAATTAATTTCTTCCTTATCTTAAGCTTTTCAAAATTTATACAATAAAAGTTAATTTAATCATTTTACTAAAGAAACAATTTCATGCAAGCATTTCACAACCTTACTATAAAACCTTATAGATTTAACATTTCAATTATCTAAGTAAATTTTAATGGAAGCTTTCTTTTTGATAAAACATCTTAGCAAAACTCTAAAAAGTGAGAAAGTTCTAAACTAGATAATAAGCATATGTGGATTTTATAAAATAAAATAAACCTATGTACCTACTTAGATTCTATAGGTAAATAACAAATTTTTGACACCGATCTCTTTATTACATCACTACCACTTTTAATACTATACACTCTGGTGATATTATCAAGTCCAGGATGTTTAGCAACCACACGCCCTAATGACCATTTACCTGGAGGTAATTGTTCATCCTTCAGTAGAACAATATCGCCCATTTCAAACTCTTTTATGGGTTTGAGCCATTTGGGACGTTCTTGTAGCCTAGATAAATACTCAGCCTGCCACTTATGCCAAAAGTCTCTAACCAATCTTTGTGCATATTGCCATCGCGATAAATTACTTAAATTGCAATGTCGTAGATCTGGACCTGGTATTGTGACAGGTGCTTCGCCGATTAAAAAATGCCCTGGTGTGAGTATTTTGAAATCAGTATCCGTGGTATCAATTGGTGTTAATGGCCTTGAATTCAAACAAGCCTCAATTTGACAGAGCGTAGTTGTCATTTCTTCAAAAGTAAGTCTGGAGTTCAAGATGCGTCTTAAGTGATATTTTACCGACTTGACGCCGGCCTCCCATAGGCCTCCAAAATTTGGGCTGTATGGCGGGATAAAATGCCACTGTGTTCCCTCAGAAGCCAAAATGTCATACAAGTTAGTTGGTAATTCAAGCCTAGCTTCCTTGAAGGCTTCTATTAGCTGTTTATTGGCTCCAACGAAGTTACGTCCTTGATCACTCCAAATATGAGTGCACCTTCCTCTTCGAGCTACAAATCTGCGGAACGCTCCAATAAAAGACTCAGATGATAAGTCACCCACCAATTCTAAATGAATGGCTTTCGTGGCCATGCAAATAAATATAGCGATGTAGGCCTTATTTGACTTTGCTCCTCTACCCTTTGACATTAAGACTTGCAAGGGACCGGCAAAGTCAACTCCGGTATGTAGGAACGGACGCGCAGGAGTAATGCGCTCTTTAGGTAAATTTCCCATAATTTGAGTCCTTGATGCAGCCTTCTGCCTTGTGCAAATGATACATCTGTATATAAATGCCTTTACTGCGTTCTTTATACCCAGAATCCAGTATTTAGACCTGATATAGCAAAGCATCAATTGAATTCCGCCGTGCATTGTCTTCTTATGAGCATCTGCGATGATTAAGTAAGCCAAGCGGCATTTGCTATCAAGTATAATAGGATGCTTTGATTCATCACTTAGATCTGAATTTTGTAATCTGCCGCCCACCCTGACGACATTGCATTTATCCAGATAAGGATTTAACGTTTTCAGTCTACTAATTTTCCTTACATATTTCTTAGTACTTAGTCTGTCTATTTCTTCTTTAAAATATTTTTTCTGAGATATGATGATACATGTATTTATAGATTCTTCTAACTCCTTTAACGTTATAATCTTATCTGTATTACTCTTATTTCTTCTATAATTTAAAAACCTTCTACAATATACCAATACTCTTAAAAGTTCATCTAAAGAATCAAAATCTTCAAATATTATTATATTCTCATTTTCTTCAATTTTTAAATTTATGTATATTATCTTTCTTTCTAAATACTAAGGTATAATATTCAATTTAGCAAAATGTATTTTCTTTTCTCTTAGCCAATTTGGCCCTTTCCACCACAGTTTATTTTTAATTAATTCAGAAAATACAAGACCTCTCGAACCAATATCAGCTGGATTCGAAGACGATTGTACATGAAACTATTGAGAATTACTTAAATTATCCAATATTTCTACTACACGGTTACTTACAAAAACCTTCCACCTTAGAGGATCTCCACAAAGCCATGACAGAACAACTGATGAATCCGTCCATGCGCAAACTTTATCTTGCGGTAACCGCATCGCTTCCCTGACTTGAGTTAAAAGTCTTGCCAATAATACCGCTCCGCAAAGCTCAAGTCGTGGAATTGAAATCGGTTTCACAGGTGCTACTCTGGTTTTGGATGCTATGATACCGGTTTTAATTTTATTATTACTTTCCACTCTATAATATACAACAGCGCAATAAGCCTTATTTGAAGCATCGCAAAAACCGTGAAGAGTGATATTATCTAATTCCTTCCTTTCTGTCTTGATCCATCTTTGGACCCTTACCTTACTTAAATTACCAAATTCTGTTCTTATTTTTAACCATTCTTCTTTAAGTATATCTCCAACATATTCATCCCATCCTAGTCTTTCGATCCAAAGTTTCTGTATTAGGATCTTCGCTGGAACACTCGCTGCACCCACCCACCCAAGGGGATCAAATAGTCGCTGTATATCCGCGAGGATTGTTCTCTTAGTGATAAGCTCTGGTTGTTGTGGCAATCTAAATTGATACTGAAAGGAATCGGTTACCATGTTCCACGTTAAACCTAAAGTGTTTATTATACATTCATCTTTATCATTCTTCAGACTTTCTTCTTTTGGTCTTATGATATCTAAAAATTCTTGATTGTTCGATGCCCATTTTTGTAATGTAAATCCACCTTTACTTAATATGTTCACAAGCCCTTTACTTACTTCTATAGCTTCTTCAATTGTAAAACCACCACTCATGCAATCATCTACATAGAAATCTTCTTTGATCATTCTAGCTGCCTCGGGATATTCTTTACCTTCATCTTCTGCTAGTTGCATTAATGTTTTAACAGCTAAGTAAGGCGCTGAAGCCGTACCAAACGTGACTCTCAATAGACGGTATTCTTCTACATCTTCTTCTATATTATTTCTCCATAAAATCCTCTGTAAATCTGCATCTTCTTTCTTTACTAATATCATTCTGTACATTTTTTGTATATCAGTCACGAAGCATATTGGTTTTAAGCGCCACCTCATGACTAGATTTCTGAGATCTTCTTGTAATTGCGGTCCTATCATGAGTATATCGTTTAATGATTTCCCATTTGAGCTTTTACAAGAAGCGTCAAAAACGATTCTTATTTTTGTAGTTTTGCTTTCTTCTTTAATGACTGCATGATGAGGTAAATATATTGCCTTTCTATTTCTTTCTTCTTCTGGAACTCTTTCCATATGGTTTAATAACAAATATTCCTCGATAATTCTTCTGTAGTCTTCTTTAAGTTGTGGTTTTTTTTCTAATCTTCTTTCTAATAGCTGTAATCTTCTAAGAGCTTCAGCCTTTGTTTCTCCTATTTGATCTGCTGATTCTATCAAAGGCAACTTAACAATATATCTCCCATCTGGTGATCTAGTATAATTAGTTAAATAAATCTCTTCACACTTCTTTTCAGTTGCCGTAAATTCCCTTCTTCTTGATTCATCAATACACCATAAATTTCTTAACATATTGTCTACCTCTACTTCGATTTTATGATGCATGACTATGATTGTACTTTGAGTTTTGTTATCATAAATGTTTCCAAACAAAATCCAACCTAAACTGGTTTCCTGTGCTGACGGTGATCCTATTTTGCCCTTGATTAAATTGTTTTTAACAATTTCCGTGTACACTTCAACCCCAAGTAGTATATCTATTTTACTAGCAGTATAGTACTGGGGATCAGCCAAGTTGAGACCTTCCAAATGTGACCAATGTGACCTTGGCTTGATTGATTGATACGGTAATTTAGTCGTTACGTGTGATGATAAAACATATGCATGTACAGGGAGCCTGAATTCCAAATCGTATCGTGATAATAACTCCAACTGTACCACGTGACTGACTGTAGTTGTGGTTGACCCTACACCTGTCACCGTACCATTGGTCGCAGTTTTTTTGAGTCGTAATGATTGAACTGCTCTTTCACTGATAAATGATGCCTCTGATCCAGGATCTACTAAAGCCCTTAATATTATTTTTTCCCCCAAACAGTTCCTAACTGGAACGAGTGCAGTTGCCAAGAGCGCCATTTTGGGTCCCGACGATAGGTGTGACATTACTGAAATGTTTGGTAAATCATTATCCTCACCTTCTACTTTTGAATGCAAAGAAGATAGCCCGGTTGAATTATTCTCCGATTGTCCGGTCTTCTCCCTCCTGTCCTCCATATTATAATTATTTTGATGTAAAAGTGATGTCGTTTACCACAAATTCTACAAAAACTCTTTTGTTTACAATTATTGACCGAATGATTTGATGATAAGCAATTATAACATAGTCTATTATCTTTAACGAACTCCCTTCTTTTGATAGTATCTAACTTTCCAAAATCCTTACAAGTATACAAATAGTGATTTTTATTACAAAGACTACAAGTTATATTTTGCACAGCGTTGGCATGAAAAGAACGTTCTCGAGTGGGGCGTATAGTGGATGGTTGCGTTAATAAAACTAATGTTTGAATATTAGATTCTAGAAAATTAATAAAACTTTTAAATGAAGGTAATTCCTTTTGGTATTCAGTACTTACAAATTTCTCCCATTCTTTGTGAGTCTCTAAATCTAATTTCTGAGAAATTAAAAATATTAATATCGGATCCCAATTAATAATAGATATATTTAAATTTTGTAAACCACTTAAACATTCTTGTATACTATCAACTAAATATTTTAAATGATTTGCAGATTGAGTATTTATTTTTTTGATACCAAATATTTTTTTCAAAATAGCATCTACAATAAGTCTTTTATGTGAATATCTATTTCTTAAAGTCTCATAAGCTACACTGTAATTCTTCTCGATCACTTGAAAGTTTTTAATAGTATTTTTCGCTTCACCAGCCACACATGACTTCAAATAATGCAACTTTTGCACATCACTAAGCCTTTTATTATTATGGATAAGCGACACAAACACATCCTCGAACGACTGCCACTCTTCATATGCACCCGAAAATGTAGGAAGGTTAATCTTAGGTAGATAAACTTCAGCGTTGATCGACCCAGTTGACGCCATCTCTGATGCCACGTGCTCAGTCTTGCCGGAACTGCTTGAGTATTTAACGGATTCCAACATATCTACCAGCTCGCCCCTTAACTCCAAATATAGATATTCGAACTGGCTGTGTTTATCTTCCGTAAAATATGACAACTTTAATCGTTGATCTTTGCTCGTATTCGTTACCAACTCCTTATGAGCATCCCGAAAGGAATTCCAATATTCTTCTATGCACTTTATTCTCGTTTGTAAATATCCACCGGTCAATCTTGCTTTAGGACTTTTCTTATGATTAATTCGAGCCTTTTCCAATAATTCGTATAAATTTTCTGTCGTTGCAATTATATTTTCCACCAAAGCCATCGTAGAAAATATGAAATTTCAGTAATGTTAAAATTTTAATTAACAAATGATCCTCGTTGAATAATAATTACTAGTCATCGATGCACACAACTCTATACATAAAAACTTCTTCGGCTCAAAGTGTTTTTTGCTAATGCATCGAAGTCCATATGAAAAAAATTGTTTACGCCAATCGTTATCGCTCGCCGGCCGGCTTCCGAGAAAAATGATGCACCGCACTATCCGGCTCGAAGGACCAAACTATGATAGCTATAAAGCTTAAAATGGACTGTATGTGTTTTTAAAATATTAGATTAAGTAAAACACACCCGTAATTCTGCACTGCTTTATTACGACTGATTTTTATGCAATACATTTTTATTTGAATAGACCGAACAATATATATATATATATATATATATATATATATATATATATATATATATATATATATATATATATATATATATATATATATATATATATATATATATATATATATATATATATATATATATATATATATATATATATATATATATATATATATATATATATATATATATATATATATATATATATATATATATATATATATATATATATATATATATATATATATATATATATATATATATATATATATATATATATATATATATTGTTTGTTTATATATGGCATCCCCGACTAGTTGAGAGTCTTGTGCGAACACCCCGCGCGAGCGGTCAGTAGTAGTAGTCAGTAGTAGTTGTCGAGAAGTAGCAAAAGGGGCACGTGAGACGGCCGACGCGAGCGCACGTCCTTCCTGAATCTAATATTAATTAGCGGTGTGATTTTCCCTCCCTCAGCCTTATTTGATTTCCCTTTTGTGTATTCCCTCTTGATATTGAACCTGACAAAGACAAACCTACAAAAGATAATAGTGCAAGTAACCCCTAGTGAAGAAGACTCAAGTGAAACATTCCATGCCGGCCGGGAACAATCAGTGTTTGTGTTGTGAATCATGAAGATAAGGTACTGTACAATTTCTATTATCCTAAAACCGACTATAAAGTAAATAATTAATAAATAACCTCCACTTCAGCACGCTTCCACAATTGCTGACCCCTACCCACTATTCAATATATATTTTTTGGTAGCAGAACGCAGTTCATTATATTCATTATATACTACTATATACATTTTTTGGTAGCAGAACGCAGTTCATTATATTCATTATATAATACTATATACATTTTCTGGTAGCAGAGCGTGGTTTTCATCCCTCTGGGCCCCCTTAATTATAGCGTGGTTTTCATCCCTCTGGGCACCCTTAATTATAGCGTAGTTTTCATCCCTCTGGGCCCCCTTAATTATAGCGTGGTTTAATCTCTCTGAGTCCCCCTGATTATAGCGTAGTTCATGCCCCTGAGTCCCTTTCATTACAGTGTTATTTTCCCGTTTTGGTATTTTGGCTCTTAATTTGGTACCTAACGCATAATTACAATATAATTTGATTTCCTAACCTTTTAAAACGTGTTCACATCGAGTTGTTTAAAAAATAATGTTATATGAAATTTTTATACATATAATATTGAATATATAATTTGTAGGGTGAATGTATAATGTGTAAAATATATAAATAAATATTGAATATAATTTTATATATTAAATATAAAATATAATAAATATACATATGTAATATGATTACATATATTTTATAATATTACGCCTACACGTTATTACCTATCCCGTTTTAAATTATAATTGAAGTTAGTTAAAATATTTTAATATAATTTCCTTAAAAAACTAACTTACTTTAAAATATTATCCCTACACTTTTATTGTTACCCTTTTTCCTTTTATTTTTATTTAAATGAAGTTTAAGCCTTAATTGTAGTCATATTATATATCATAGTATTTTATTATATTGCGATATAGTAGATTGCCGACTCGACGCGTAACTGGTTTCTTATCTCGCCAGATGTTGTGGATTCATTGTTTGTTACGAGTTTATTATTTTTTTAATATTTTAGTTGAGTTATTTGTTTACTTGATTTCTGATTTCGCCCGTTGGTAGTGGGTTCATTGTTTATTACGAGTTTATTATTTTTTTTTAATATTTTGGTTGAGTTATTTGTTTACTTGATTTCTGATCTCGCCCGTTGGTAGTGGGTTCATTGTTTATTACGCGTTTATTAATTTTTAATATTTTAGTTCAGTTATTAGTTTACTTGATAATTTAAAATGGCTACTCATGAAGCAGTAAAATGTTCCTTATATACGGAAAGCGCAGAATATAGAAAAAATATAGGTGTGGTACGCTTTGTTTCCGATTGGATTGCCGATACCTCGGAACTTCTTGGCACTTCTGAAATACCTAGATTATTAGTTAGGTTCAAGGATTTAGATTCTCATTGTAATTTATTTGTAAACGCGTCCTCAGTGCTCCTGGGTGGGTTAGACCCGGCTATCGATTACCAAGAAATTAGTTATGTAAAAAGGGAAGTGCGTTTAGTATATAAGAAGATAGACGACCTCCGGGTGCGTCAATTAGAGTTGTGCCCACCTGCTCCCGTAGTTGATCCCGTCATGGCCGGTACACCCGTGGGAGTGAGTAATAAAAATATTACTAAGCGAACTCCTTATAATAGATTACCTGATTTACCTATCCCTAAGTTTGATGGACGCCCTGACTCCTGGATAAGTTTTATTGACCAGTTTGACAGTGTAGTAGATTCCCAACACCATTTAACCCCCACAATGAAATTGCAGTACTTAGTTGGATCCTTAGCAGATGAACCTAAGCGGTTGTTGCTACATTTAAAAATTGAAGAAGGCAACTATGAAGTTGCTCGTGAGTTGTTGAAACAGCGGTATCACAATACACGGGTTCTTGCTGATACCTACATAACCCAGATACTTACCCTGCCGGAGATTTCGAATAAATTTACAGGTTTGCGCGCGGCCTTTTTGAACCCCTTGTTAACTGCCTATCGCTGTTTAGAACGTTTAGAGTTACCCGTCTCCTCATGGTCTTATATGTTAGTACATATATGTTTGACTAAGCTTCCCTCTGATTTGAAATCCCGTTTTGAGCGTTGTTATGGCGGTGACGCTAATGAATTACCTACCTTTAAAAATCTTATTACCTTTTTGGAAGACGAATGTCGTCACCATGACAACGTTGGCAACACCTCCCTTGTAGATTCTAACCTAACGAAATTTAAAAGTACTGTACCTAAACATACTTACTTTGCGGCTCCTCCCTCCCCTATGTTAAATAATAGACAAAAAATGTTACCTGTAATAAATAATAGTAAAAAATGTTACCTGTGTGCTTCCTCTTCCCATTACCTCCGTGAATGTCCCGAATTTAGAGCTATGAATCCTAGAGAAAGATCGGGATTTGTAAAACATTCCCGGTTATGTTATAGGTGTTTGGACAAACATTCAATTCTTATGTGCAAGCGGGACTACAAATGTTCAACCTGCGGTCGCTCATCCCATCATACTATGCTATGTTTTAATGATTCCCGTAACCCAATGTATCCCACCTCATCCAATCGCAATTATAATTATAATTCGAAATTTAATAAACGCAATTATCCGCGTACCTGTCCTGCTTCTACCCGCGGTCCCCATATGGGCGGGGGCCAGCATAAGAAATATTCCCCTTCGCAACTCCAGCGCTCCCCCCAACGACATTCCCAGAGAGCTTATCCCCCCAGAGAGAATGCTCCGCCCCAGCCTGGACAGGTTGAAAATAATATAAGATATCGTGATAATTCCTATAATAGAGAAGATAGACCCACATAGCTAGATACTTGTATTACTCCCCCTTCCCCTTGCCTGAATATCTCACCCAATTCCCTTATATTATTGCCTACTGTTAAATTACACGTTAAAACTGCTAGTGGCTATTTTATTGAAGCGCGTGCCTTATGTGATACCGGTGCCCAGGGTTGCCTCATTACAACCGATCTTGTTGTTAATTACCTCAATTTGACCATCTCCCCCTCCTGTGCCCCTGTACGTGGCATAGGTAATATTCCTTTAGTGGTTTCCCGTGGTTCTATTTCCCTGTGTTTTAAACCTTTGTATAATTCCTTCCCTGAGGTGTCAACCTCTGCTATGGTTATAGATGTGATTGCCGGTACGCATCCTGAGTTTGAGTTCCCTGAGTCTGTGTTTTTTCCTAGTAGTGATTTTTCCCTTGCTGACCCTACCTATAATAAGCCTGGCCCGATAGATATACTATTGGTTGCTGACGTGTTCGGCGCGCTTTTATTACAAGATAAAATATTTAACTTTAACGGCCTTACTGCTTTATCTACAATTTTTGGTTATATTGTTTGCGGTCCAGTCGCTGCCGATTATGGTGAATTAGAGCCCCCCATGACTGGAGTATCCTTACCTGTGACCTCTCAAACCATGATTGCTTACCCCTTAGATAACGATGATGAGATTTATAAATAAAACCCGAAACTTACCCGTTGAGCTATCTGTATCCTTATCGCGTTAGCGCGTAGCGTATCCTTGCGGTCTTCCCTAAGACGACTCTCACTCTTTCTTGACAAAGAAGGAATCATCAGAGTCGGTGGTCGTTTACGAAACTCCTTTAACATTCGAGGAATTAACTACAATTTTTGCTAAAATTGAAGCGGTATTAAATTCCAGGCCGTTATGTCCCTTATCTAATGACCCTAACGATCTAGAAGTTTTGACGCCTGGTCATTTTTTGATTGGCCAACCTCTTAGTGCTTTGCCGGAGTATCCCTATAACAATGTAAAAATTAATCGTTTAACCCGTTTTCAAGTAGTGCAACAGATAACTCAACATTTTTGGTCGCGGTGGCAGTTAGAGTACCTATACACTCTGCAGACTAGGCAGAAGTGGACTGATCCAGTGAATCCTCCAACAGTAGGCGAGCTAGTCCTCATCAAAGATGATAATTTACCCCCTTTACAGTGGCGACGTGGTCGCATTTCCCAAATTTATCCTGGTAAAGATAGTGTTGTGCGTGTGGTCGATGTTAAGGCATCGACAGGTATCCTAAAGAGAGCCTTAACCAAATTAGTTCGTCTACCTATTAGTTAGTTTCTCCCATTTTCTCGTAAACATTAGATGTTTAGGGCGGGGGCTATGTTTGTTTATATATGGCATCCCCGACTAGTTGAGAGTCTTGTGCGAACACCCCGCGCGAGCGGTCAGTAGTAGTAGTCAGTAGTAGTTGTCGAGAAGTAGCAAAAGGGGCACGTGAGACGGCCGACGCGAGCGCACGTCCTTCCTGAATCTAATATTAATTAGCGGTGTGATTTTCCCTCCCTCAGCCTTATTTGATTTCCCTTTTGTGTATTCCCTCTTGATATTGAACCTGACAAAGACAAACCTACAAAAGATAATAGTGCAAGTAACCCCTAGTGAAGAAGACTCAAGTGAGACATTCCATGCCGGCCGGGAACAATCAGTGTTTGTGTTGTGAATCATGAAGATAAGGTACTGTACAATTTCTATTATCCTACAACCGACTATAAAGTAAATAATTAATAAATAACCTCCACTTCAGCACGCTTCCACAATTGCTGACCCCTACCCACTATTCAATATATATTTTTTGGTAGCAGAACGCAGTTCATTATATTCATTATATACTACTATATACATTTTTTGGTAGCAGAACGCAGTTCATTATATTCATTATATAATACTATATACATATATATATATATATATATATATATATATATATATATATATATATATATATATATATATATATATATATATATATATATATATATATATATATATATATATATATATATATATATATATATATATATATATATATATATATATATATATATATATATATATATATATATATATATATATATATATATATATATATATATATATATATATATATATATATATATATATATATATATATATATATATATATATATATATATATATATATCGTAGTGTTTAGGGAGGTGAATGTGTTTGAAGTTATGAATGTGTGTTTGTGATATGTGTGAAGTGTGTACAATACACACACTGTTATATATATTGTTACGAAATCTATCATTTGTATATGTAAAGAATGTGAATGTGTCCATGTGAATGTCATGAATGAACATGAGAGATTACTCGCTTGTTATGAAGAATCGGAGAACCGGCAGTTTCAGAAGCTACTGTCAGAGATGGAACTGGGAGAACAGAAACCATCGCAGCTTCTACGTAAGATTAGAAATTTAGCTCGTGATAAGCTACCAGTCGAGACGCTGCTTATGATGTGGACAGGACACTTACCTCCATCGATACGAGTGACGAGCAGTGTTGGCCGTTAGTGACAACAGAGATCCAGACAGCTTAGCCGCCATAGCAGATAAGATAATAGAAACAACGCGTTCCATAGAAATTTCAGAAGTTACCTCCAGTAAACCAGCATGTAACAGCGGACCAGATCTCGCAGCAGAACTGGCAAAACTTCGATTAGAGGTCATGCAACTGAAGGGGAGGCAAGGAAGGCAAGTTTGGAGAGATATGAGAAGAGGAAATCGTTCAAGGTCTACTTCGAGACGGCGTCGACGTGAGCCTACGTCTGGCCCGCGCCGATCACCTGGAGATGAAGATTGGTTGTGCTTCTATCATTTCCGGTACAAGTAGCGAGCTACTAAGTGTGTTCAACCCTGTGCCTGGAAACAAGAAAAGACGGAAAACTAGACACGGCACAGCTTGTGGCGGATAACTGTGCCATTTCGCCATCGCCTCGCCTTTGTGTAAGAGACTTTCGTAGTAATCTTAAGTTTTTAGTAGATACTGGCGCTAATGTTTCAGTAATTCCTATACTAAATAAAAGCCATTTTAGTAGGGATAAGTGTACTGAGTATCAGTTATATGCTGCAAATGGCACTGGCATTAAAACATATGGAACAAAAACATTAATTTTAGGTTTAAAACTGCGAAAGCCATATCGGTGGACTTTTATTATTGCTGATGTGAAACAACCGATTTTAGGGGCAGATTTTTTGAGTCATCACGGTTTACTTGTTGATTTAAGCTTACGTAAATTAATAGTAACTAAACTAATTTAAATATTTTCGCATCAGTTGTTAATAGTGCTCAGTCTTCATTAACAACAGTAGATTTAGGTAATATTTTCAGTATATCTTTATATAGAGACTACGGGCTCACCTGTTCACGCTAAGGCGAGACCTTTGCCACCGAACAGGTATAGTAAAGTCAAGGAGGAGTTCCACATAATGCAGGAAATGGGCATATGTAGGCCTTCGAAGAGTGCCTGGGCCAGCCCATTACACGTGGTGCCGAAAAAGAATGGCGATCTACGACCCTGCGGAGACTACCGTAAGTTAAACTCGATTACTAAGCCCGATAGGTATACTATTCCAAGATTACACGATTTTACGTACTTACTTGCTAAAAAGAAAGTATTTTCTAGATTAGATGTTAACCGCGCATACCATTTTATCCCAGTTAATCCTGAAAACATTGAGAAAACAGCGATAATCACGCCATTTGGATTATTCGAATTTCCTCGTATGAAATTTGGATTGCGTAATGCAGCCCAAACGTTTCAACGATTCATGGATCATACGGTGTTAAAAGGATTAGATTTTATTTTTTGTTATATAGATGACGTCATTATCGCCAGTGACTCAATGGAATCGCATAGGATACACTTGGATCAAGTATTCAATCGTTTTAACGAGTACGGAATATAGCTAAATAAATATAGCTAAATGTTGTTTCGGTCAGGAAGAAATAGATTTTTTAGGTTTTCGAGTAACAAATACTGGTATTTGCCCATTGAATGATAGAATCGAAGCTATCGCTAATTTTCCTAAGCCTAAGACAGTAGAGGAACTTAGAAGATTTATGGGAATGTTAAATTATAATCGGTCGCATATTCCAAAAGCCGTGGAATGTCAGGCGATTTTAAATAGTTATTTACACGGGACTAAAAAGAAAGACAAATCTATCATACAATGGACACCTGAAGCTGACAATGCATTTGCGAAATGTAAGGAGAGCTTAAGGAATTCCGTCACGTTGTCGCATCCAATACCTGATGCGCCGCTTGCGCTTTTAGCTGACGCGTCAAACATTGCGGTAGGTGCGGTGTTGCAACAGTACGTAAACAACGAATGGATGCCATTAGGTTTTTACTCTTAAGCTATGTCTAAAATGGAAAAAAATTATTCAGCTAATGATCGTGAACTTTTAGCAATATATTTAGCTGTTAAATATTTTCAGAATATGATAGAAGGCAGACAAAATTTTAAGATCTTTAGTGATCATATACCATTAATGTGTGCGTTTTCTAAGAGTTGTAATGCAAAAGAATCACCACGAAGGATACGGCAACTTGCTTTTATTACCGAATTCACTACCGATATTAATTATATTTCCGGTACGAACAATAGTGTGGCAGACGCCTTATCTCGTATTAAAACTGTATACTTTGAATTACTGCGAATTGGCATTAGCACAGGCTAATGATAATGATTTATTGAATTTGCCTATAAGAAAGATGAATGCTGTGGAGATGCGATCTCTTCGAAGGATATGCGAAGTTAGTCCGAATCCGCAACGAAGAGGTACACAGCATAGTAGGTACCAGAGAGGATGTCACAGTAAGAATGAAGAAGAACGTGCTCAGATGGTTTGGGCACGTCGAAAGAATGAGTGACGAAAGAATGGTAAAAAATATATATGATGGAAAAGTGAGTGGTAAGAGAGGTAAGGGGAGACCTCGGTCGACTTTCGAAAACGCAGTATCGAAGATACTGGGAGGAAGGTCACGTAAAAAGCATGAGGACTCCCCGGAGAGCATGCATGAAGAGGTTAATGACAGTGGACGAGGCGAAAGAGGTATGCAGGGACCGCAGCGTTTGGCGCTCCGTTCTCTCTGACTACCCCGCTAGGGATAGAGCGTGAAGTTATGTATGTATGTATGAATGTAATTTGCCTATTGGTAGCAAAATCAAATTAAAAAAGATAGTTGTACCTCAGTCTGATGGAAAACTTCAATTCAAACAATCTTCCCGAAAAATTTAGAAAGATAGCCTTCAATTCAGTGCATAACTTAAGCCATCATCATCATCATGGCATTCGTGCAACACGACGTTTAATGCAGGACAGTTTTTTTTTTTTTGGCATAATATGAATAAAGACGTAGGTCGATGGAGCAAGGCTTGTATGTGGGGGCGAAGTCGGATAACCTCCTCGTGTGCACGTTTGCTGCTGGCCTCTTACGGATATATTTGTCATCCGGGGAGACGAGCAGTGAAACGTGCCGGTGCACCCTGGGCGGCGAGTAATTATTGCCTACAGGATTTTCCTTGGGTAATGATTGCTCGTCGGCGAATAATCCGACGCGACGATGTTCTTCCGCGTGTTCCTCTGATTAGCAGAGGACACAGTGTGAGGGACTAAACGGGTTTACATAGTGTGTTCCCGTCACGCAGGTGCAGCGTTATATGCGCCAGCGCCGGCTATCGGAACTTCGCTCATGGTTGCGGTCATGTCTCGTAATCATGAGGGGAGCCGAGGGTCTTGCCTTCACTGGCTGGGCTGCGAGGAAGAAAACCTCTATAAAAAATTACCCCAACCCAAGCGGCGAAGCAGCGCGAGGGGTGCGTGGCTGATGGGGAGATCAGTCGCTACTGCTGGTCCCGCCAGGGTACCGGCCGAAACTCGGGGCGTATTAGGCTTATCCAAGTGCAGGGGGCACCGCTTGGATGGACTGTTTTTCTCCCATACTCGTGGGAATCATATGGAAAAACTTTATTTAAACCCAACCAAAGAAGGAAATGTGGGAGTCATAGAGTCTGCTTCAGACTCAGGAGCTGTGCAGAGTATGCGGCGCAAGCGCAAAACTGCTAAAGAGGATTCTGGCTCGGAAACCGAACATGGCTCAAAATGCCATACGGCGAGGAGAGATAGGCCACCAAAGGTCCGTGGCGCTGGAACGGCACGTGCTCGAAAGGAGCAGAAACAGCGTGTGGAAAAAGCCCGTGAAAAAGATCACGATTTTGAAAGGAGCCTGTCAGACTGGGCACCACAAAAAGATCAATCGGCGCAGTCGACAGACGCAGAGAACGGCTCAGCAGTGGAAGGTAAAAAGGATGCCTCCCTGTGTTCAGCTCAGGAGTTGCGCACCTACGCAGGACAACGTGCAGCCTCCATACTGGAAGTAGCGACGAAATCTGGCCACCTTAAAGGCACTTATGTGCGCAAACTTAAGGATGCTGCAGCAGCTCTCACTGAGATTATTGAGACTCTCCCCTCTCGTACTGAGAGCGAAGAAGTACGTCGTATGCATGAGGAGAATCAGCGCCTCACTAAGGAGGTAGAGAAACTTAGGTCGGAGCTGCAGTCTTACAGCAAGGATGTGCAGAGCTTGAGATAGCCCTTGCGGACTCACAGAAGTCACTCCAGTCGGCTCAAACGCCGACTGATAATGTCGGAAATACAGTGCTCGAGGAGTTGAAGCGCACCATAATAAGTTCTGTGGGAGCTTTGATCGACGCTCGTTTCGCTGGCATAGAAGAACGCCTTTTGCCAGCAAGATCTATACGTCCCAAATTAGCACATGAACGTAAAAAGCATACTCAAGCTCCTGTGACTAGGGGTGATGAGGCCAGAGCGGAGCTCTTCCCCGACAGGGCGGTTAGACCCGCACTGACGGGGACTGCTGCGCCGATTGGGCCAGTGGCCCCTTGGCAGAGCCTCCTCCGACCAGGGGAAGGAGAAACAGGGACAGAAAGAGGAGGACGGGACCGGCTCATCCGCCGATTACCGATTTACCACCGGTGTCCGCCCCCTCTCCCTCTTCGTCTCGTCCAACGGCTTCTGCCGAGTCTTGGGCGACGGTCACGGCCAGAAAAGCGCAACCTGGATCGCGGCCGAGAGTGCCTTTCCAGCCTGCGGCCAAAAAGCCTACGGCAAAGAAGGCGCCTAAGAGGAGGCTCCCAAAGGTGCCGGCGACCGCGGCAGTTGCCATTACGGTCGTCGAAGGCGCGACGACGACCTATACTGAGGTTATGCGAGCTGCTCGTACCCGGGTTCAGCTCTCTGACCTTGGTATCGAGACGGTTTAGTCTAAGAGGGCCATCACTGGCGGGATCCTGTTAAACATCGGGGGCCCCGACAGTGACACCAAGGCCGACTGTCTCGCAGCGCGGATGCGTGAGGTCCTCAAGGACCTCAATGTAAGGGTGGCTCGCCCAATGAAAACGGGCGAGCTACGAGTGCTCGGCCTGGACGACGACACGACATTAGAGGAGGTGGCGAAGTCCATCTCAGAGGCAAGTGGGTGTTCGACGGACAATTTCACCGTTGGCATTATCCGTCGGACACCCATTTCTCTGGGCACGGCACATGTGATGTGTCCTCTCGCCGCCGTGCGTAAGCTGGCGGCGACCTCACACATCCGCGTGGGATGGGGCTCCGCCAGGGTAGAGGTGCTGGAGGCAAGGCCGCTATATTGCTTCCGGTGCCTCGAGAAGGGCCACGTTGGGCAGACGTGTCCGAATGGGGCAGACCGAAGCGACCGGTGCTTCACCTGTGGAGAGCGCGGCCACAGAGCGAGCCAATGCACGACCAAGACGCTCCGGTGCCCCTTGTGCTCAGATGTGGGTCGCCCGTCGGCCCATCGTCTGGGCGTAAAGACATGTTGCCAGATGGGTGGTGGGAGAAAGAAGGGTAAAAAAACCGCTCCTTCCACCCCAGCTCATACGGCCGCCGAGGCTCCCGCCTTAGCACCGGGCTTTGCTCCGCAGGAGGCCATGGAAGTCTCCCATTCGCGGGAGTAAGGGTGCTGCAGATGAACCTGAACCACTGCCGCAATGCTCAGCAACTTCTAATGCAGACCATTGCGGAGTGGTCCATAGGCCTCGCGGTCGTGGCGAGCCCTATTGCGTCCCCGACCACCCTCGCTGGTTTGGGGACGCCACTGGCACCGTGGCCGTCCATTGGGCGGGCGGTGTGGGGGTCCCACCCTGTTCCGTGCTCGAAGCGGGACAGGGGTTTGTGGCCGTTCGGTGGGGTCCCTTGGCCATTGTGGGGTGCTACGTCTCTCCCAACAGGTCTCTCGCCGACTACGAGTTGTACCTGGACGGGCTGGCAGACTGCGTTCGCAGATGCCTATCCCGTCCGATGATCGTCCTGGGGGACTTCAATGCCCACGCCAGGGTTTGGGGTAACTCTAGGGACGATCCGAAGGGAGTGACGCTTCTCGACTGGGCGGCTGGTTTGGACCTCCGGCTCATTAACGTCGGGTCGGAGAGCACATGCGTGCGGTGGCTTGGGGAGTCGGTCGTGGACCTTACATGGGCGACTCCTCCTGCGATTCGCATGCTCTCGGGATGGCGTGTCGCTGAGGAGGTGGTCACACTATCCGACCACCGCCACATATTTTTCGATGTGGCAATCCGCCATCCCGACCGATCCAGCCGTCGTCAGGGAGACACCCTGTCGCGACGATGGGCCCTCAAGCGGCTAAACCGAGATCATCTCGAAGCCGCCGCCATCGTCGCGGCTTGGCCACAAAACGCCGAGGAGATTTCGCCCGATCCCGAGGGTGAGTCGGTCTGGGGCACGATGACGTCGATCTGCGATGCATCGATGCCCCGGGCAGGCCGCTTCGAGCGCCGGGCGATGCACTGGTGGTCAGCAGAGATCGCGCAGCTGCGTACCGCATGCTTGCGCGCCCACCGTCAGTCCCAGCAGAACCCGGAGAAGAAGGCGTGCCACTTCTAAGGAGAGAGACGAAGCCTACAGGGCGTTCCAGGAAGCCAAGAAGGCGCTGCGAGATGCCATCTCGGACGCCGGCGCTCGGTCCTGGAACGAGCTCCTCCAGGGACTCGACAGGGATCCGTGGGGGCGCCCGTACCGCATGGTGCTGGGCAAGTTACGCCCGTGGACGCTTCCGTTGACGGAGACCTAGATCCGGATCTACTGAGGAGAGTGATAGATTCGCTCTTCCCGGTGATCCGGTCAAGTCCCCTGTACCCCTCGCTACCGCCGGTCGCATGGACCGACGAGTTGAGGGTTACAGAACAGGAGTTTGACCGAGCACTTGGTCGCCTGAGTGCCCGGAACACAGCGTCCGGTCCTGATGGGATACCGGGACGGGCGTGGGTGTTGGCTTCGGCTCACTTGGGGAACAGGCTGAGGCGGCTGTTCGCCAGTTGTCTCCGTAACGCCAAGTTCCCTAAGGCCTGGAAGGAGGCAAATCTGGTCCTCTTCAAAAAAATCGGCAGAGACGTGGACTCTCCCTCTGCATATCGTCCCATTTGCCTGCTGGACGAGGCTGGCAAGCTCTTCGAGCGGATTGTCGCTTCTCGTCTCAGCGAGCATCTGTCGTGCGTCGGTCCCGACCTGGCCGACAGCCAGTTCGGCTTTCGTCAGGGTCGTTCGACCGTTGACGCGATCATGCGCGTCCGGTCCCTGACGGAGCAGGCGGTGGCTCAGGGGGGCGTGGCGTTGGCGATAAGCCTGGATATCGTCAACGCCTTTAACTCTTTACCCTGGGTTGCCATCAGGGGGGCCCTGGTGTATCACCGTGTGCCTCTCTACCTGCAGGCGATTGTCGGGAGCTACTTGCGCGACAGGTACATTGTGTACGTGGGCCAGGAGGGTGCGAGGACCCGGAGGGAAGTGTACTGCGGGGTTCCGCAGGGATCGGTCCTAGGACCACTCCTGTGGAATCTCGCGAACGACGCGGCTCTGCGTGTCGAGCTCCCCGCAGGCGTCAGCGTGATCTGCTATGCAGATGACACGCTGGTGCTGGCATGCGGGTTGAGCTTCGAGATGACCAGACGGCGAGCCGAGCTCGGAGTCAACCTCGTCGTCGCGAAAATCTGCGAATTGGGTCTTCGAATAGCGCCGCATAAGACGGAGGCGCTATGGTTCCACAAGTGGCCAGTGGGCCGGGGACCACGACATTCGCAGATCATTCGCGTAGGTGACTCAAACGTCCAGGTGTCCACGTACATGAAATACCTGGGCCTTGTCCTGGACGGTCGCTGGAGCTTTAAAGAGCACTTCAGGCTTCTGGCCCCCCGGATCGAGAAGGCAGTGGGTGCGTTGCACAGACTGCTGCCTAATCTCGGCGGACCAAGGGAGGAGGTTCGCCGCCTCTGTGCTGGTGTCGTGCGATCGATGGTCCTCTATGGGGCACCCGTTTGGTCACATCGACTGACGGGCACCCACCGCTGCAAGACTAAGATCCTGAGTCTGCAGCGGAGAGTGGCCATCCGCATGGTGACGTGCTGCGAAAGCGATCCCGTAGCCTCTCCGTTTTTTCGTGCTGTGGCGGCCATCGCAGGGGGTTTTAGTGAGTACAATCTCACATAACCCGGTCTCCCCCCCAGGAGTCGGGTATCTATGAAGATTTCCCCCTGCGTCAACAAAAAAAAAAAGGCTTGTATGCAATGTCAAGTTACAAAGGTTAATCGTCACACTAATTCTGAATTAGGAATTTTTCAAAAATGTGATCGATTTGAACACATTCATGTCGATTTAGTAGGACCTTTACCCACTACGGAAGATGGATATAGATATTGTTTGACAATAATAGTCCGACGCACTACATGGCCGGATGGCATTTCCAGTTAAGAATATTTTAGCGGAAACCGTTGCTAAAACAATTTATAACAGGTGGATAGTTCGTTTCGGTTGTCCTTTGAAACTTACATGTGACCAAGGTAGGCAATTTGAAAGTTCATTATTCTTATCGCTTTCAAAGATTATGGGCATTCAAAAATCAAGGACTACGCCTTATCATCCACAGTGTAACGGTATCGTGGAACGGTGGCATAGAGCTCTAAAAGTTTCACTTTCGGCTAGGTTAAATAATAATTCGTCGTCTTGGTTTGACGAATTGCCAACGGTCATGTTAGGTTTGCGATCAGCAATAATGTTAAGCAATGGTACAAGCGCCGCCGAAATGGTATACGGGCAGACTTTACTTTTGCCTGGCGATTTTTATACACCAAGTGTTTATAATAATAGTTTAGATTATACTTATGTAAAAAAAATACGCGAAACTATCAATAATTTGAGTCCGGTACCTTATGCGAATACTACTTCTAAATCCATTTTTGTCCATCCAGACCTAAACAAAGCGGAATGGTTTTGTTCGAAATGATGCTGTAAGAAAACCGCTGCAGCCCACTTATGTTGGTCCATACCGTGTAATTCAAAGAACAAATAAAGTTTTTACTTTACAGTTTCCGAATAATCAAATAAACGTTTCTATAGATAGATTAAAACCTGCGTATTTATTAGCGGATACTATTCCTAGTGATCATGAAAATTCGATTTCTAATAATTTTTCAAAAAAATATTAATAATAATAATCATAAAAACGCTCACAGTATGTCACTTGAACCATACACTACGCGTACTGGTCGAGTCATCAAAAAACCTTTGCGATTTGCTTTAGGTCAATGAACT
>JAZFAU010000740.1:0-53985 GCA_037178615.1 Dione vanillae
CAAGACGCCATGACAGTTATGTGCGTTTTCGAGAAAAAATTAAATACAATTTTTTGAATGCAAAATAAATAAAGAAAATATTATATTTTTTTCAAAATAATTTTTTTTAGACATAAATAGATGATAAGGTAAACTGAAAACTCGAAATTTTGGAAACTAACCTATCAATAAGCAATAATATGTATGGAGTTAACGGCAAGTCACGTGACTTAAGGCAACGAAAAGAAAAATAGTAGCCAAAAACAAAACGTCAACAAAGTCTGTTATGTTCTGTTCTGTTCTGTTCTACGGTAATGGCGTTCCGAGCGTGCCAGTTGAGCACAATTCACTTCGCCAATGTCACGTTGTTTAGAGAATACACGAAGGAGAATGTACGGTGAAAAAAGAAAATAAGCTTCACACAATAATAGAATGCATGTAAAAAAGTCATTGAGTCGAAATAGATATCTGAGCGTCTCTACAGTGTCAATCGCTAATTGACAGCCATGTTGCTCATTTTGACAATCGCAGTGTCAATTGTCAACGCTCACCTATCGAAGTACGAAACCCTGCAGAAAACGCTAAAAAATTATGGAAAAAGCATTTTTCACCTTAATAATTACAAATTTATAAGTAAATTAGGAAGTTATTAAGTGAATCGATTGTTAATTAATAATTATGTAATAAATTTTACGATTATATTACGAAATTTTATTATTTTCATTTTATTTTTCAACTTTAATAATTTTGAATACATTGGTTAATAATTTTAATTATTTTACTTTACTATTATCTACGTTTTTTAACATATACTTAAATTTACATTTTCTATTTCTATTCATGTTTGTTTGAGAAGTGTATTTTTTTAATCTATTTTAATCAAATTAGTAAACATTAAATTCTTACACATGCAACATTGAAATATGTGACGTTACAGTCTTCACTTGTCACGTTTCAAATAACGCAAATCACAGACAATGGTGTACGTATAGACGTGCTCGTACATAATGGTACAGCACACCATTTATACGGCGTTGGCATTATAACTAATATTATAAAATCTATACTAATATAATAATTTTAACTAATATAACAAAATAATTATATAAATAATAAATAATAGATAACATTCGAACTGTTTGTATTGAAAGCTGCTGTCAAACTAATATGTACTTCCTTATTACGTCACACGTGTCAGATTTTGCCGCCATTTTTCGAAACAAAATAGTAGTTTTGGCGGCATTTTTGAAAATTTATTTATTCACTTTTAAACGACTACAATAAAGTAGAAAACATTTTGTGTGTATAATATACCTAAATAGAAGATAATTAATTCTATTGATAATTATTATAAGAGAGAGATTTATATTTTTTTTTTGATAAAATAAAATGACTAAATATGGCAATACGCTATGAAATGAAAAGAGCCAATGAGAACACATGACGTTACGTTCGTGTTGTTTCTAATTGATTAAATACGCAGTTTTTTTAATGTAACTTTAATTTTTTTATTACCTTCACGCTTCTTCTTCTTCTTCTTCTCTTTACTAATGGCGTTTCGAGCGTGCCAGTTGAGCACAATTCACTTCGCCAATGTCACGTTGAATGGAGAACACACAAAGGAGAATGTACGGTAAAAAGAGAGATATCATTACACAGTTGGAGTATGCATGTTTAAAAGAGATCCAGTTTAAATCCTTCACCTATAACAAAATCACAGATATCTACAATATATACAGATAATAAGTGGGGTTAGTAATAAACAATATATTTACATGGGTGTTAGCTTATACTCTAATATTGTTATATTTAATATATTTACACAAAAATTTACACAAAGGACTAAACACAAACATTAACAAACATTGAACATTAAGAGGGCGAGGGACTTTAAGAGGGAGGACATCATAAATGGGGCGAGCTAATTTGGGGCAAGAAAAAAGGATATGGGCAGGAGAACCGTCGTCTAGGCCACATTCACACAGTGAATGGTCCCTGACCCTGATCTTGGCCAGATGAATAGGTGTACATGCATGTCCAAGGCGTAAACGACAAATTGTTGAAATAACTTTCCGTTCTGCAAATTTTTGAGAGTAAAACCAAGGACGCTTTGGGATATCAGGTTGAAGAAATGCATAATATTTTCCTTTCTGAGATTTTGACGTATCCCAGTATTTAGACCAGGACTTATCCAAATGAGTTCTTGCAAGAGACAACAGATCATGAGCCGAATTAACAAAATGTTCCAAGGTACCACACTGGACAGCTAATTTAGCACAAGAGTCTGCAGATTCGTTCCCACTGATTCCAGAATGGCCTGGGATCCAAACCAGAGTAATATCCAAACCCTTGAGATGACATGAGTATAATTCTTCACGAATCCTTAAAACAATTGAAGATCTTAATTTACTTTGAAACGGGTTACCCTTTATAGCCATTAAGCAGCTTATTGAGTCAGTAAAAATAACAGTTTGTTTAACGTTATGGGACTGTGAGAACAGGATTGCTTCTAATAAAGCAACAGCCTCACCTGTAAACACTGAGGACTCGGGGGGACATTTGAATTGTAAAATAATTTTGAATTTTGGAATCCAGCAAGCTGCACCAACACAGCCTTCTTTTGAAAGCTTTGAAGCATCCGTGTAGATGTGTAAGTAATTCAACCATTTTTCATTTACTGCCTCTAGAAATTTTGTGTTAGTGCCCGGATCACCCTTGGTCAAGCCAAGATCTGTGATGATATGTGGAAAATAAACCAATGCATTGTACGGTGTACAATACAAAGGATTAGATGGAAAACGTGACAGAGGATTTGGAAGATTAGTGAACTTAAGGAAGCTATTAAGCAGGTATGGTAAAGGCTTATTACGGGGTAATAGGCCAGCTAGCTCAGTTAGCTTAGACCACAGAGGATGGGACGAAAGCTGCAGCATTTTACCCACAAATCGGTCTGCAAGGAATTGTCTACGAATAGGCAAGGGGGGATCAACACATTCCACTTGAAGTGCGTTGGTAGGAGTAGACTTCATTGCTCCTAGGATAATGCGCAGGCATTTGTACTGAATACGATTAAGTTTTTCTGTGGCTACTTTGTTGAATGGGTCCAGAACAAATAAAGCATAATCAATATGACTACGGATAAGAGCACCGTACAGAAGCTTTTGAGTATAAGGGTGTGCACCCCACCACACACCAGATACAGCTCTTAAAGCGTTAATGCCTTTTTCGCATTTTTTACTGAGATATTCAGCGTGCGTAATTCCGTTCAGTCGTTTATCGAGTACTATGCCAAGAAATTTCGCAGTATCCGTTACCTGAATAGGAGTACCATCATACATTATATGAAAATTTGGAGTACTCCTCTTTTTAGAGAATACCACAACTTGGCACTTTGCAATGGATAGTGCAAGGCCATGATTAAACAACCACTGATCAAGATAGTGCAAAGCAGAATTTAAGCGAAAAGTTATGTCCTGTACAGAATTTGAGCTGTAATAAAGGACGATGTCATCAGCATATTGAAGGATCTTACAAAAATTGTTAACAGCTAATTCGAGGTCATGTGTATAAATGTTATATAACAGAGGACTAAGAGCGGAACCCTGAGGAAGACCTTTCCAGACAAGTCTGGAAGGTACAGTAAGAAGCGGGTGTTTAACAGATACCGTACGACCGGTTAGCAAATTACAAATGAAATGACTCATCCTCATCGGAATACTCAGCTGTTGCATTTTCTGCCTGAGCATCGGAAGATTGACATTATCATAAGCAGATGCAACATCTAGGAAAACACCTACCAAATACTCTCCTTTGGCAAAAGCTCGTCGAATGTCTGTAGTAAAAATACTGAGACTATCTACCGTACTAACCCCCTTTCTAAAGCCAAACTGAGAGGGAGCTAAGATATTTCTGCTTTCCATTATCCATTCTAATCGGTTTTTCAAAAGCCGTTCAGTAATTTTTGCTAATGTAGATGATAGCGCAATGGGTCTATAGGAATCCGGATCAGAAGGGCATTTTCCAGGCTTAAGGATAGGGATAACAAACTGGGATTTCCATGAACTAGGAATGTTGCCTGATTGAAATATAATATTAATCAAATTTAAAAAATAAAGTTTAGATTTTTCATTCAATTTTGTTATGAATGAATAAGGGACACCATCTTCGCCTGGACTAGTGTCTTTCAAATCCGTTAAGACGCTTTTGAGCTCTTCCAAAGAAAAGGGATCATCCATTTCCTCTGAAGACTCAATCGGCAACACAAAGGACAAATCAGAGGGCGGAACGAAAGGAGGAGCCAATTTGTCAGCAAAATCGTTAAGCCATTTAGACGGATTATTGGAATTAGGACTAGGGATACTGCTAAGAGATCGGCGAAACCTCTTAACATTTGTCCACACAACAGAGGAAGGAGTGCGAGGATTAAGGGATTCACAGAAATTAACCCACCCAACTCTTTTCTTCTTCCAAATAAGTTTCCTGAAATTAGCATCGCTTCGTTTAAAATCAATATAATTTTCCATTGTCATACAGGCTGCGTATGACACCTCAGCAGATGTTCGCCGATTGACAGAATCAGAGCATTCCTGATCCCACCAGGGATTGGAAGGCAGCCGATTCTGAATGGAATGTTTTTTGGGGATATGTAAGTCAGCTGCAGATAAAATGACAGAGACAAACCGATCATAGCAAAGAATGACATTCTCATAATTAACAGAATCAGGAAGACTATCCAACATGCGATCCACAGAGTCAGCATACTCATTCCAGTTGGCTTTTTTTAAGTTAAATTTTAGAAGCGGGTAAGTATTAAGTGGGGTAGGAAGTCGATTATCAATCGACAAAAGAATTGGGAAATGATCACTACCATAGGTGGAAGGAAGTACGGACCATGATAGTAAGGAAGCAAGAGAAGGAGATGATAAGGAAAGGTCAATAGCAGTCCTAGGATTCTGATTCGGATTAACCCTACGGGTCGGTGAACCATCATTGAGGATGCAGAGATCAACATCATCAATCATATCCACCAACGAAGGAGAGAATCCATCACAGTAATAACACCCCCACAAAGTGTGATGGGTGTTAAAATCACCCAGGACCAGCACAGGAAGAGGAAGCGAAGAAATAATAGATTTTAGCTCAAGGAAAAGGGAAGAGGAAGGATGAGGAATATAAACAGAAAGAAAGGAGATATTAAAGGCTCTCACAGCAACAGCATTAATCTGTTGACTGTGAGAAGGGAGAGGGATACGGGAATAAGGAGAGGAGTGCCGGATAAGGATGGCACTACCTCCATACCCATCATTCCTGTCCTCCCTTAGACAGGAGAAACCTGACACCCTGAATCAGTCATCAGGCAACAGCCATGTCTCTGAGAGGGCAACAATAACAGGATTATATAGTGAAACAATATGAAGTAGTTCAGGCTTTTTAGGCCGAACACTTTTACTGTTCCACTGGAGGAAGTTCAGTGGAGCCATTATTAAGGATCTTGAATATCTTGAGTAGGTTTTGGGCAACGTTGGACGGTAAGGGAAGTTCATCGCAGGTTGAGATTATGCTTACAAGGGTTTCTGTAAGAGCAACTAACAGATCCTTGCGGGAATCAGTTGAATTATCAACACCCTGCCCGAGTGCACAACCATTGGGAAGGGAAGAGGAGCAATTACCAACTAGGGCTTGATGAGCTTGTCTATCAAATCCCTTTGCTAGAGGAGCGCGGGGACGGGGAGATTGCAAAACAGTTTTGCGATAGGACTTGGTGAAAGGAGTGGTATTCGATTTTCTTTGATGGGGAATAACATTTGTGTATATAGGAGGGGAGAACAATTCCTTAGCAATATCTGCATAGGAACGTTGGACAGACGGGAAACGGGAGGCTGCTTCTATGTAGGAAATGCATTCCTGTGACATAACAACTTTTATTGACTGTTGCCTTGCAAACTCAGGACAATCCTTGTCAGTAGCAAAATGTTTACTACCACAATAGAGACAATTTGAGTTCTCTTTAGTTTTGTCACATGCATCACCCGTATGTGACTGGGAACACCTATAACATCTTGGCTGAGATCTACACTGAGATTTTACATGTCCAAAACGACAGCAATTAAGGCATTGGATTGTTGGGAATTTGTAGGGTTCAACAGGAAGAGAGGAATGATAGGAAAAGACCCTATCAGGCAACTCCTGACCACGGAAAGTAACTACAACCGACTGTGTCGGGATCCATGTAGTTACTCCCTCACTTACATTCTTTCTATTTAATCTCCTTGCTTTCAATACTAGTCCAGACCCAGAGGGAAATACCAAAGACTCAACTAGTTCATCCAGAGAAAAATCCACAGGAACATCCCTAATTATACCCATTCGAGTAATATTGAAAGTTGGAATAATCGCAACATATTTACATAATTTTAATACAGGATTATTTAAAAACAAATTCGCTGCAGTAGCAGAAGAGAACTGAACGCTGATCTTATTCCGACCAACATTCTTAACTCCATCATTAGTAATACCTGTAATCTTATTTCTGTGTAAGAACTGGCCGAATTTAATTGCTCTTATAGAGGTACCAGCTGCTGGGTCAGGTATTTCCCTCGACACGTACACAATGAAAGGGCCTTTATCGGAATCTATATAGGATTTCGGACTTTCAGTAAGGGACGGGTGAACATATAAATTTTGGATAGAAGGCGTCGCGGTATTGGGATCTATAATTGTCTTTTTTGCACAAATTACATTATTAGAGGATGAAGCTTCCCCTTGTCTTTTACGTGTTCCTGAAGACTCGGAATTATTACCACCAGGATCAGGGGGATCAGGTGGAGGGTCAGGATCCATAATGAAAAAAAATAACCTAAACTTACTTAAACTAGTCTAACCTAAATAAAACAACACAAATACTCACTACAAACAACCACCTTGTTAGAATGGAACCTTTTATAACACAAAACAATTTCCACTATAGTAAAATAGAAAGAAAAAACACTATCCTAATAAAAACTCTCACTAACACGTGTGTCAACCAAAACAAACGTCAGCGAAAAAAACCTTCACGCTTTAGCCCGCACATGGCAAAGCAAGCAGAGGGAATCGCAGGAACCGTTGGAACTGACGTGTTAAGACACTCCGTTCTACGCCGCGTCCTGCTTTTTGGACTTTGGCTTTACTAGTTGTCAGAGCGAAGAAAATGAAAATGAAAAATTCCATGTTCTTCAAGTGGGAATCGAAAATAAAATTCTTTTATGAATGATAAAAATGTCCAGTATAAAGCATTTGTAGCTAGAATCTTCGAATACGCTCTTATGATAAATTTTGAAATTCATTTGATTATGTTTATGTTAAATATTTCTTTCCTTTCTTGTTTTTAGGTCTTCACGCTTTATCCCGCACATGGCAGGGTAGGCAGAGGGAACTGCAGGAACCATACAAGTGTTACCTAGTGTTAAGACACTCTGTTACTTAGTCCCTGCTTTCTCCGTCCCCGCTTTATGCCTATTTCTAGGTATTACATGTTGACTGGCGAGACTCGACGCCGCCTTTTTTCTTTTTATAACTTCGTTCCCTGCTTTACGCCTTCTGAGACAATGCGTGTCTTAACACGCCAGTTAAGACGCGTTTTGCATAGTTGCCAGAGAGAATAAAATGGAAATACAAAAACCCATCTATCTCGAGTGGGGATCGAATCCAAAAACCGTCGCGTTTACAGGTAGACTCACCTAATGGGATACTAAAATAGTAATATTTAAATTAAGTCATATAAGTGAAAAATAACGAAAAAATATGTATATTTAAAAACACAGTGTAGAAGTTTTATTTGCAAATTTAAACTGTACATAAAAAGGTTACTTCTATATAGCTGATTGCAACTATGGTGCCAGTTAGAAAGTAGTCTCCTTCTTTCTTCTACTATTTTTACTTCTCTTTTTTACTTTTTTGCTCTCTTCTCTTCTATCTACTTTGAACTGTTTATATGGTGAAAAATATATTACAGATCTTTTTAAAGTTAAAATTATGAAAAGATTATCTATATATATAAAAGTGTAAATAAATAAAAAACAAATAACAATACAAATTTTAATATTCGCTTACATATAGTATATCATATTTAACATTGTATATAATATAATATAACTGTTGTGCCAATAAAATTAAATCAGTTTAAAAATTAAATAAGAATGGATGTGTTTACATAATAGGGGTATATAAGGAGTAGGTCATACTTTTATTCAAGAAGTTAGAGTTTTATTGAGGAAGTTAGAGAGGATTGAATACTCAATTGGCATGAATTATGAAAAGAAGAAGAACGATAAGATTTTTAAACTCTAAAAAGTTTGGCTTAAATAAATTTCTTTATTTATGGCGTTTCGAGCGTACCAGTTGAGCAGAATTCACTTCGCCAATGTCACGTTGAATGGAGAACACATAAAGGAGAATGTACGGTAAAAAAAGAGATAACATTACACAGTTGGAGAATGCATGTTTGAAAGAGATCCAGTTTAAATCCTTCACCTATAACAAAATCACAGACATCTACAATATTTACAGACAATAAATGGGGTTAGTAATAAACAATATATTTACATGGGTGTTAGCTTATACTTTAATATTATTATATTTAATATATTTACACAAAAATTTACACAAAGGACTAAACACAAACATTAACAAACATTGAACATTAAGGGGACGAGGGACTTTAAGAGGGAGGACATCATAAATGGGGCGAGCTAATTTGTGGCAAGAGAAAGGGGCAGGAGAATCGTCGTCTAGTCCACATTCACGCAGTGAATGGTCCCTGACCCTGATCTTGGCCAGATGAATAGGTGTACATGCATGTCCAAGGCGTAAACGACAAATTGTTGAAATAACTTTCCGTTCTGCAAATTTTTGAGAGTAAAACCAAGGACGCTTTGGGATATCAGGTTGAAGAAATGCGTAATAATTTCCTTTCTGAGATTTTGACGAATCCCAGTATTTAGACCAGGACTTATCCAAATGAGTTCTTGCAAGAGACAACAGATCATGAGCCGCATTAACAAAATATTCCAAGGTACCACACTGGACAGCTAATTTAGCACAAGAGTCTGCAGATTCGTTCCCACTGATTCCAGAATGGCCTGGGATCCAAACCAGAGTAATATCCAAACCCTTGAGGTGACATGAGTATAATTCTTCACGAATCCTTAAAACAATTGAAGATCTTAATTTACTTTGAAACGGGTTACCCTTTATAGCCATTAAGCAGCTTATTGAGTTTGTTAAACGTTATGGGACTATGAGAACAGGATTGCTTCTAATTAATTAACAGCCTCACCTGTAAACATCCAAATTTATCACTATGCCTATTATGCGGAGCAGATTTGTTTGAGTTCTTCGAAATTTTGTACTGTACTTGATAAAGAAGAATCTATCTTATTCATTGTATCTATTCACATTTGCACAGATGTAAGAGAAATATAAATATAGTCAATATCATATAATCGAGGACCGTCATGACGCAGCGGCGCAACGTCTGCCTGTATCTCGACGGTTTCTGGGTTTGATCCCCAGTTGGGGAAGATGGATTTTTCTATTTCTTGGCTCTGGCAAACTAGGAAAAATACGGCGTTGAGTTCCGCCACTCAACACGTAATGCCCGAGGCATTGCGTGTTGGCAAAAGGGGGAAAGCGGGGACGGAGAAAGCAGGGACTAAGCAACGGAGTGTCTTAACACTAGGTTTCCACGGTTCCTGCGGACAAAGCGTGAAACTAAAAAAAATATCATATAATTTGTACTAAATAATATACTCTACCTTTTTTGTATAAAAACACTAAATCTGAATGTTTTCCAGCTTCAACAAGTAATTTATGTAAAAGCAATTTAAATACAACTTATTTGTAATATTTTAACATCTTATTAATGTTTTTATACTAAAATAACTAAATTTTATATAGGATTTATATTTTATATTAATTAATTACTGAACGAACAACGCGACGCTAGATGCATCTCTGCTGTCAAAATGACATCTGTCAACTGCATGGAAATGATAATTGCGAAAAAGTAAACAAAAAATGTATTATTACATATAATTTTAGTTTTAAATGAAAATTAATATAATTTTAAATTAAAATCATACTCAATGATGGATATTTTAGTAATAAACATTATTTTAATGGAAACCTAATTGTTAGGGTGTAATTACATTACGCGTTTAGGTTTTAACAAAAATGCGGTGTTGTGTACAAAATTGTACAAATGATACGCGTAGAGCAACTAAAAGTAATGGAATCACATTTCATATGTAAGTGTTGTAATAAATATTTGTTAAAACATTTTTATTTTATTTTTATTTCCTTAATTTATTCTAGTTCAACCATAGATCTTATATTAATTTTGTTGATATATCATAATATTTATATACTTATTAGAACTATTACATGATTTTGAAAGTGATGGTTATGAGTTCGATTCTCACTTGGGGTAATGAAATATTTTTATTTAATGATTTACTTAACATAATCATTTTGTTCATTTATATACTAGAAAGACAGTAAATATTTCTTTATTAAATTGATTTTTCAATAAATAAATGTAAATAAAATTTTAAGGTTTCCAAAAGATGAAAATCTCAAAAATGTGTGGGTTGAAGCACTGTGTTTATCTGAATGGGAACCACAGGAGAGAAGGTAATACTATGAGAAAATATATTTATTGAACATATAAATATTAAATTAGACTTGCAATTAACTTAAAGATATTAAAAAAAAACTATTTTATTTAATTTAAATAGTAATATGGAACAATTATTAAAAAAAAGTGTAAAAATTGATTTACTTAATATTATTGATAACATAATACAAGTATTTAAAGATTAGTTAAAAAAACCCCCTAAGGGGTACCATACAAATATTGAGAGGCATATAACATCAAAATAAAAAAGCCCTTTAATCCTGTTATATTTGTATGTAAATATATTATTATTTTACTATGACATACCATAAGCCTCCTCTAGATTATTCTATTTCTGCCTTTTCTTACATCTTTTAAACCCAATTATGAGCTGCTACCTTTAACATGTCATTCACACGGCAGTGTCATGTACCATCCTCTTTCTAATCCCTTCCAAGCTGCCACACTGTCCATCTGTCTTGTCCATCTCTGTTCTTGAAAGTCCCATATTTTTATTTATAATTTTCTAGATTTTTGTTTATTTTTGAATGAAATAATAACTAATATATATATTTTACAGTGCCGTGTGTTCAGAACATTTTTCTCAAGATTCATTTTATGAAACCAAATGTGGTTTGCGGAGAATAAAAAATGGTGCAGTGCCTTTAGCTATTAATGTAAGTATACACACCATATTATATATATTTAATAATATTCAAAATTTAATTATAATTTCCATATCATTTTTATTGTAGAGATCTAACTTGTAATATCTTCCTTTACTTAGCTTAATAAAATTAAACATTCATACAAAGATTTGACAGTAAAAAAAATATTATTCAAAAAAGCCAAATATTCTATATACATTATAAAGTTAATTAAATAAATACCTAATTATGTTAAGTTTTATATAGCTGGATTGGAACTCCACACCTTGTCACCATGTCACTGTGTTGTCACTCGAATTATATATATATTTTTTTAACCTTTCCTATCTGCAATCGGCTTTCGCCATAATCAGATGGTTTCTGAGCTTTATTCGTAGTAGGTGCCATTTCATTAAATGTCACCCTATAAATTTATTTATTTATTTATTTATTTATTTATTTTTTCTATTCTTAAATCTGCAATCAGTCCGCAAACTATGAGCAGATGCGATGAGCGTTATTGGCGTTAAGAGCTGATGGTCCATTGACAACCCCTCTACAATACAGTTGTAACAGATAACATTATTGTTTGGCTAGATCCATTACTTCACGCCTTTTGAGGCGTCGATTAAAGTGAGGCTCTGTAAGCTGAAATGCTAGAGTGTTTGGATGATTCAAGAGCCTTTCCTTATATCTCAAGGAATACCGCTTGATTTCCTCAGAAACTGTATTGACCCCCAGGTGCTCATGCAATTCTGCTATTTTGATGATTTGAACCCTCTGGATGATGCTTGTGTTGGAGTTACTTGCTGTCCCCCAGAGTTGGATGCCGTAGCACCATATTGGCTTGAGAACATTATTGTAAATTAGCAATTTATTGTCGATTGACAGCTTAGAGTTTCTTTCTAATAGCCAATACAAGCTTCTGAATTTTATGTTCACTTGGTGTCTCTTTGCTTGTAGGTGATTTCTCCAGGTAAGCCTTCTGTCAAGGTGGATTCCTAGGTACTTAACACAGTCGTGACAAGGGAGCTCCTTCTCTCCTAGTTTTACCGGAGGACAGGTGCCCCGTCGAAGTGAAAAAGTCACTTGCACGGATTTAGTGGCGCTTGCTCTTAATTTCCATTGTTCTAACCATGCGTTAATGTCATCCAGACCTTTCTGCAAGACTTCAGAGGCGGCATTGGGACTTTCGTTTGTTGCTAAGATTGCTGTATCGTCGGCATAAGTTGCAATTGTTACACCGTCTGTCTGTGGTAAGTCAGAAGTGAAGATGGTATACAGTATCGGGCCAAGAACCGATCCCTGCGGCACCCCAGCCTCAATATCATAGATTTTCGAAAGTGAGTCTCCTTCCCTAACTTGAAAAATTCTTCCATCTAGATATGAGTTGAGGATTTCATAAAAGGAGAGTGGGAGGAACTTTTTTAATTTGATCTTCAGACCACAAGGGTCTGAAGATCAAATTAAAAAAGTTCACACACGATCGAACGCCTGTTGGATGTCTAAAAAGGCTGCTGCACAGTATTTCTTCTCTTCAAAGGCCTGTCTTATTGTGTTTACGACCCTGTGTACTTGTTCGATTGTGGCATGCTTTTGCCGGAAGCCAAATTGGTGGTCAGGGATAACATATCTGTTGGTCAGGATTGGCAACATTCTGTTTAGCAGTATTTTTTCAAATAGTTTTGAAATGATAGGCAGCAAGGCAATTGGCCTATAAGATGTAATTTCGTTGGAAGCTTTCCCTTCTTTATAAATCATAATGATTTGAGAGACTTTCCATAGTGCCAGATAGTGTTTAACTCGCAATATTGCATTAAACATGGCGCAAAGAAAAATTATTGCTTTCTTTGGTAGTTCAGATAATACTTTTTTATCTATTAAATCAAATCCAGGAGCTTTATTGCTCTCTAGTTTGTTTATATGTCTGATAATCTCGTTCGGGCTTACAGGTGTTATAGGCAATTCTGGTTGGAGGTCCTGGTGTGTAATAGTATCCAAGTCTTCATCTGTCTCATTCGATGTTCCGGCAAACGGTTTGAATACTTCGGCCAAATGTTTAACAAAAATCTCCGCCTTTTCTTTGTTGCTCCTAGCCCAGCCGTTCTCAATTTTGAGTGGGGGTTTTGAATTTTGTGGTCTGTTGTGAAATTTTGACATTTTCCACAGAGAATAATTTGTTGCTTTTGTGGCAGTCAAAGTTTGTAGTTTAGCTTGTAAGGTATCATCGCTAGAACTCTGTATAAGTTCTCTTAGTTCCACAATTGCCTTATTCAGTGCGGTTTTATCAGCTGGTATGCGACTGGTTTGCCATACTCGGCGGAGTCTGCGTTTTTCAATAATTTTGCGTTTTATTTCTAGAGGAACAAGTTCACATTTTTGAGTGATGATTTTCTCCTGTGGTGTAGTTCGCCAGCAGGCTTCCTGGATCACATTAAATAGTTTTTTAGTACCATTATCTATCTCATCTGCTGTTTTAAGTGGTACGTTTATGTAAAGTTTTTGGTTGATTATGTCACGAAATGAGTCCCAATCGATATGCTTGTTGTAGAGCGAATCTGGTTTATCACAGTAAAGAATGCAGGAGCTGACCGTCAGCAGCACTGGCACATGGTTGGAAGAACCATCCAAACATGATTCGACGAGAAAGTTCATTTTGGAGAGGCCGCGGGTCAGGAAGAAATCTATTAAATCAGGCATTCGGTTTTCGTCTCCAGGCCAGTGTGTTGGTTCCGGTGTAGAATATGGCACCAAGTTACACTTTTCCATAGAGTGTTTAAGTTCTCTTCCACGTGTGGTGATAAGTCTGGAGCCCCAGTGGACATGCTTGGCGTTCCAATCACCTCCTGCAATGAACCTTCTGCCTAGGCTGTTGAAAAACTCTGAGAACATAGATTCTGTGATTTTTGGATTTGGTGGGCAGTAGACTGAGGACACATTAAAATCACCATTTTTATCCTCCACCATTATTGATGTTGCTTGGATGTGGTTTGTCTTGAATTGTGGTAATTCATGGTGCCTGATAGAAGTTTTTATGATAATCGCTGTCCCTCCATGAGCAGTTCCGTCTGAGTGATTAGTTTTATAAATGTTGTAATTGCGTATATTAACTAAACTTTTGTCTGTAAGATGTGACTCAGAGATAAGTAAAATATCCAGTTTGTGTTCGTTAAGAATGGTTTCAGCTTCCAATATCTTGGAGGCTAGACCATCTATGTTCCAAGTTGCTATTTTTAATGTGTTCATTTAAGCATTTTTGTCACAAGGGTAGTCTTAAGCCCTACCAGGGCGCCAAGTTGTTTCATTAATTTATCCATTTTTTTTGATTGTAGGATAATTAGCTCACGTAGCTCCTGAACTGTTTCATCTGGTTCGTTGGATGAGGGAGTACGTGTTCCCCCCCGAGTGCTTCTGCATAACTTCTTTGGTTTGCTGGTTGTTTTGGTAATAATAGTGGATCATCAACTTCTTTCTTCGGTTTCTCTGGGTTCATTTGTATATTTTCAGCTATTGAGACTAATTTTTCTTGTTTAGTGAATTGTTTGTTTTTGGTTTCACGCCTTTTAAGTATTTCCTTGTATACTTCACAACCTTTATAGTTGGCTGGATGGTTTCCAAGACAAAGGGCACATTTGGCTGGAGTGGATCTGTCAGTTTTTGGACAATCACTTGTTTTGTGAGCTTCTGCACATTTAACGCAACGGTATGGTCTTAAACAATTGTTTTTGGTGTGCCCATACTGTTGACACTTTGTACTTTGGACGATAGCCTTCCTTTTAATGGGGTCTTCAATTTTAACGACAGTGTTGAAAATGTACCTAATTGATTTAACTTCCTTGTTATTTACACTGGGTTCAAGGTTGACAAAGAATGTAGTTGACGGTCTTTTGTTTGGCCCGACTCTAGCGTTAATAATTTCTCCCTTTACAGTGTTGCTAGTTTTTTCAATTTCTTCGCGTATTGCATCATACGGTGTAGTGTGGTGAAGGTCCTTGATTACTATGCGATAGCTTCTCTCTGTCTTTGGAGTAAAAGTGTGCCCGATGAGTCCTAACTCACGTACAAGGGTCATTAGTTTTTTATAAGCCTCGACTGAACTGCAGGTTACACGGGTTTGAGTTTTAGTAACAATCTTGATGGAATATTCGTTTTTTGACAGAGTCGAATCGATGGCTTCGACAAGCTTGTTGACATCTTCGATCCCATACAAGATAAGTGGCGGCGGCTTGTTTTCTCGTCTTGTTTTATGTAGTTGTTGTACACTTTTGTCGCCTGGATCGTCAGTATTAAGCGGTGAATATCTGTTTCCATTGCTATGAGGTGGTGGGGATGGTGTTTGATTGGTCCTTCTGCGCTTATATCTTCTTATCTGGGGGACTTTCTGCCAGGGAGGATGCTCTAAATTTAGCGCGGCATCATCCGAGTTCTCATCTATTTCAATGGTTTCGACAGGTTTGTTTTCGTCCACCGCAGAATGATTAGCGGCTTGATTGAATTTTAACTCTTTTGCAATAGTGCTTTTGTCTTTTAGGAATAATCCTGGATGAAATACTTGCTGTGTTAGCGTTTTGTTTGTTTGCGTTATTTTTGACATATTTGTTTAAATAAACGTCCTTAGTGCAAAATGGAACGCATTGGAATTACTATAAGTAGTCATCTCACTATCGTAAATCGGAACGCACTAAAATTGACATATTTTGTTTTAGTTATACTGGCAACTAAAGCGAATGACACGTCAGATTTGGTGAATCATCGATCGGTAATGAAAAAGATCGATACGTTTATGTCCCTTAAATCTGCGTTTTTCGTCGGATCACTTATTGCACTACACGTATAACACTTGTATACACAATATTTTATCAATTCAGAGTTTCAATAGATGGTTTTAACACTTATTATTAGTAAAAATTACGAGACGTTTAAACAGTGACTGTTTACATGGACAGGGTTGCCATCCCAATCAAATTTATTTAAATAGATATTTAGTTTCTCTGCTCTATGTCTAGTATTTGTATATGTTTATTAAGCGTTCTTTGTATCTCTTGCTTATTATACATGCTTCCTCCTTTACGGTTGGTATCTCCAGGTATTCATGTATTTCCTTGTTTCTCACGAACCAGTGTGCACTTGAGATAGTACTTAAAGCTTAACTCGAATTATAATTAAGTGTTAAGGCATTCCTTTCTCCACTGTATGAGAAATTTTCTAGGCATGGCGTGTTGAGTGGCGGAACTCAACGCCGCGTCTTTTATCTTTACTAGAGTACTTTATACTAAAATAATTTAGTTGTTTAAGTGTGATTTGAACCTACAACTGTCGCTTCTAACTCAGTTCTGCTGCCAAAAACTATTTTAAATTTTAAAGACTTATTATTATAATTATACCATAATATGTCTTCACGCTTCCGCACAGGACAGGGTAGGCAAAGGGAATACCAGGAACCATAGGAACCTAGTGTTAAGACACTCCGTTGCTTAGTCCCTGCTTTCTACAAAAAAAGAAACATTATGTTTTAGCATTCTCTCTGTAATTTTTTTTTTTTTTTTTTTTTTTTTTTTTTTTAGCTTCACGCATTATCCCGCACAAGGCAGGGTAGGCAGAGGGAACTGCAGGGACCGTGGGAACCTAGTGTTAAGACACTCCGTTGCTTAGCCCCTGCTTTCTCCGTCCGTCCTCTGTAATTGTACTATACATTATTTTTATTTAGGATTCATCTGAAGACTTGGACACTCCAGCTACTTTTAGGGTAAGAGTATGATAATTTTTTTTTTAAATTACCTAAGTTACCTAAATTTTATATGTAATATATATACATATATGTATATATAATATATATATTAGTACAGTCGCAGCGTCTGCCTGTAAACGCGACGGTTTGTGGGTTCGATTCCCATGAGTTAATTTTATTTTCATTTATATTATCTTCGTTCGTCAATTAGGTAAGTGCGATGTTTAGTTCCGCCACACAATAAGCAATGCCTCGGAAATTGGTGTGTAGGAATGGAGAAGAAATTCTCGCTATGCTCTCTCTACTGATTACACTATGGAGAATGTTCTGGAGAACTGTTTGATCTGATACCTGCCATTTAATTCTTCAACCAAATAGTACGATGCAAATTAAAATATCGTCTCCAACACTTGGACACGTGGAACCTTCTCTACACGTCTATCTCTACCTGTCTACCTCCACCCGTCTACCTATACCCGTCTATCTCTACCCGTCTACCTTGAAGTCCGGCAATACCTGTAATACCTCTAATGTTACACAGGGTGTCACGTCAGTAATAACTTATCATCAAGTGACCGGAAGCTCTCGTCTACCTTGTTTTTGTCATAAAAAAACACGACCTTTTTTGCACGCTTTATCCCGCACACGGCAGGGTAGGCAGAGGGAAGTGCAGGAACCATAGGAACCTAGTGTTAAGACACTCCGTTGTTTAGACCCAGCTTTCTCCGTCTCCGCTTTCCGCCTTTTCGAGGCATTGCGTGTTGAGTGGTGGAACTCAACGCCGCGCTTTCTTTTTATATGTATAAAAATATTATTTCTCAAAGGTATGCAGGATATGTTTAGCGATTGACGTGAAGATGTATCACATGTCCGAATATAAACTGGGGATTGTCTACGAACAAGTGACGGGTGTTCCGGTGAGTGTTCAAATTTTGAACATTATCTATCTATCTATCTATATACTATCGAAACTCGATTATCCGGCCCTCGGTTATCCGCACTACAGGCGGATTGAACTAAACGCACCTACAAGTATTATTTGTGTGAGCGCGGTCTCACGTCAGATGACAGTTACCTAATGATTTCAACCAAATCTCCAAATAAACATTGATCTTCGTTAATATGAACTAGTTGTTTTTAATAAACGCATAACATTATGTACTTACATATGTATGCGAGAAACCCGATTTCATTCATTTGTATACCCTAGTGATATAACGAATATTCGCATTCGCATTCGCGAATATTCACACGTTTTTAAACATTCGCATTCGCATCCGCATCGAATCGAATGTCACAAAAAAAATTGACAACGATAATACGTAATAACAATCTTAAGCAGTGCTTTTTGTGTTTTTTAATTAAAAAAACAGTAACTTCACATCGTGAACACATTATCAGTCTTCATTATATCTCATGAAACAATTTTCTTAATGCAATCTAAACAAACAGAAATCAATTCTCTTTCCCTTTTAAAAAAGTTTTATCACCTAAAACTTAGCTTTTTAATGTTATAATCCAAAATGCTATCTTGCTTGCCGTAAACAATTGTTTACCAAATTTATAAAAATTACTAAATATTCGCATTCGCATTCGCGAATGTTATTAAAATTACATTCGTTACATCACTAGTATGTACTCTCGATTATCCGAATGCCTTACAAAAACTGTTAGTCCGGTTAATCGAGTTTCTAGTTCTATTTATTGTTATGAAATTTAGTGGTATGAAGAGGCTTTTTTACAAGAATATCCTCAAATATTTCCACTCACATAAAATGTTACATATATTTATATATATTTTTATGATTTTTAAAGTGTTAATCCACACTGAGGATAGTAATAACACTTAAAGAAAACATATAAACATTTTGAACGTAGCAGGATCCAAACCAGCACCCTCTTGCGAACCGTGCAAGCGCTAACCACTGAGCCATGCGTTCTTGATCACACTGCGTCGAAATTCTTATATGCTTTTTACAAGTTATTTCGATGTTCACATATTGTTATTAAATAATAATATACATACTTCTTTTTTCTAAATATATATTTAAAAAAGAATTATGTATATTTATACTATATAATATATTTCCAGATAAACATAGAAGATAAACTACCACAAAAGCTATGTTGGGAGTGCGTCGCGAGGTTGACTTCCGCCAATAGATTTAGAGAGAAAGCTCTCAGAACTCAAGGGCTTTTACTGAACAAACTTGATGTCGATCGATATGTAAGTATACACACACACTAACACACACATACATACGTACATACACACACACACACACACACACACACACACACACACACACACACATATACATACATATATACACACTAGTGATGTAACGAATATTCGCATTCGCACGTTTTTACACATTCGCATTCGCTAAAAAATCTGCGAATGTTTTGCGTAGAATGAATGTCAGAAAATTAAATTAACGACAATAATACGTTATAATAATATAAAAGCATTATTTTTTTTTTGTATTTTGCAGTACAAAAAACATTAACTTAACCTCGTAAACACATTATCAGTCTTCATTGTATGTCATGAAACAATTTTTTTAATGCAATCTAAGCAAACAGAAATCAATTCTTTCTCCTTTCTAAAAAAAGTGATGTCAGCTAACACTCGGGTTTTTATTGTTATAATCCAAAGTATGCTTGCCGTAAATAATTGGCAATTTACAAGAATTACTGAATATTTCCGCATTCGCATTCGCGAATGTTAAAAAAATTACATTCATTACATCACTAATACACACACACACACACATATGTATATATGTGAGTTTTGTTCTCATAGCATTAAGTTAAGATACTATATTTTTTTTTATTATAAAAAATTGGATAAAATGACATAAAAATATGTTTCTACCATTAGATAACATTAAGAGATGTAAAATCAATAAGCAGAGCCCAAAATCATTTAAAATCAACACTGGGTCTAAAAGTTTATGAAGTTAACGACAATGATCTCTATATTAATGACAATGAAGTTGTCAAAGTTGAGAAAGTCAATGAGTTTAATGACGGCGACGATATAGTTGAGTGGGACTTTAATGACACACGACCGGTTGACGATGAAGTTAATGATTTTAAAACATTAGACGTTGAAATCAAACAAGAAGTGAATAATGAGATATTTTTCGAAGAATATCCAGCTATTTTTGATAGCGACGATGATAGGGCGTTGAGTGAGGTTTGCAAGAAGAAGCCTAAGGTTAAAAAAAAGAAGATGAAAATTGAGAAGAAGATGAAAGAAGTTAAGGTTAAGAAGCAAGAGGTTGATGACAATCCTTCCACTACTATGGATAAGTAAGTGTTTTGATATGATTTTGATATTTTTTTAGGTGAACCTTGTATCCTGCATATAACAGGATAGGAAGAGGGAACTTAGTGTTAACACTCTCTGTTCTCCGCTTTGACATGTCAAACCTATAAAAAGCAAAGTTTTAATATAAGGGGCCGTCTATTACTAATGTGATGCTTTTTTGGAATATCTGATCCCTCCATCCCCCTATACCACGTATACTAAAACGTTTTTTTTATTTATAAAGAAACTTAATAATTTTACACTTTCGTAGGCATTTGGTGATGAAATAAATGCACTTGATAAATTATTACACCCTCTCTTTGTGATGTATCACGATTTTTTAAGATTCGAACTCAATATGATATGAACCCGCGCCTCTTGACAACGTCCAGGCGCTCTCACCACTGAGCCATACGTTCTTCAGCACGGTGCGTCGAAACTCTTATATGCTTTATATATTTGGGTGGTATCCATATTTTTCTATCCTCAGTGTGGATTAACATTTTTAAAAATAATAAAAATATTTAATAAAAATGGAATTCTCTTTTGTCAAACGATTGTTCTTTGTAATGGTCTTTGGGTAGCGGAAATTTGTAAAAATCTCCCTACAGAGACGCTAACAACAATATAAGTTGTATAAAGCATATAAGAATTTCAACGCAGCGTGATGAAGAACGCATGGCTTAGTAGTCAGAGCGCTTGCACGGTTCGCAAGAGGCCGCGGGTTCAAATCCCGCTGGGCTCAAACTTTTACAGATTTTCCTTAAATATTAAACCCACCCGTCTCCAGATATAAAAAATCCGACGTGAAAAGACGAAAAACAACAGACGGTTTAGACGAATCCCTCTTCACAATCACCACACTGACGTACGAGGAACAAATAGCAGAGGTCGAGAGGCGGCAAGAGACCGCCTCTTACAAGAACGCACCGTACAAGTGTTCGGCGTGTTATCGCGGGTTCCTGATAAGAGATCGGTACGAGGCCCACGTGGTGCGGCACAGCGAGGTGAGTGCGGGTTCACGCTCTATCCCGCACATGGCGGGGTAGGCAGAGGGAACCGCGGGAAATGTGGGAACCTAGTGTTACGACACTTCGTCCCTGCTTTTTTCGCCCCCCCGCACCGCCTTTTTCGAGGCATTGCGTGTTAAGTGGCGGAACTCAACGCCGCGCTTTGCTTAGTTTCCAGAGCGAAGAAAATGAGTATGAAATAATCCATCTTCTCCGAGGCAGAAAACGGGGACGGAGAAGGCAGGGACTAAGCAATGGAGTGTCTTAACACTAGGTTCCTACGGTTCCCTCTGCCTACCCTGCCATGTGCGGGATAAAGCGTGAAGCTAAAAATAAAAAAAATATCACAAACAGAAAAAGCAATTTCTATTCTCTCCATGCAACATCAAATTTAGCATATACATATATTTATAAATTTTACTTAAATATAATTTGTACGGAACCTTCAATACCCAAATATGACTCACGCTTGACCGTTCCCCCTTTCCATAGCAAAGCGGTGCCTACGAGTGTTTCATATGTAAGACTAGACTGAAGACAGCGAGAGCTCTCCGTAAACATCTCACGGCACAACACACGGAGAAATTTAGCTGCAAAGGATGCCCCTTTGTCACAAGAAACAGGTAGGTGTATAGATTTGTGAAATAACTGTTTTTTTCAGCTTCACGCTCTATCCCGCATATTGCAGGGTAGGCAGAGGGAACTGCAGGAACCATAGGAATCTAGTTTTGAGGCACTCCGTTGTTTAGTCCCTGCTTTCTCCGTCTCCGTGCACCGCCTTTTTCGAGGCATTGCGTGTTGAGTGCCGGAACTCAACGCCGCGCTTCGCCTACACTACCTCCTTTACAAAAAAAGTGTTTAGAAATTTGAACAAACGGGATTCGAACCTGTGCCTCTTGCTGCATGCATTCTTATACCTTTGTTACAACCAACTACCACACAAAGTATTAAGACAAGTGTTTTAAATATGTAAATAACATAAATAAATATTTTTAGAAATACATGTAAATATATATAAATTTTTTGAAAATGAATGATTTGAACCACGCGCCTCTTGGAAATTGTCTTATATTATTTTTTCTTGCCTTAATTTGCAATTACATTTTCGTTAAAGCAGTATAATAATGTGTGTTTTAAACGATCTTACGACTATTTAAGAGGTGCAGGTTCGAATGCCAATACGGTCACATTTCTATATATTTTAATAATTTTACAATCATATTTATTAAATTTACTTAAAGAAAAAAAAACATGTTGAATGCAAGGTTTGAACTTGCGCCTCTTACAAATGTCTTTAAGTATTTTTACATTAGAATTTTCTTTAAGTATTTTTTCTATCCTCAGTGTGGATTAAGGCTTTAAAAATCATACAAATATTAATATTTTTATTTATTTTTTTGAAAATTACAATAGATTAATAATGTCGGAGAAAGTCGGAGAAGATGGATTTTTGATTTCCATTTTCTTCGCTCTGGCAAACTAGGCAAAGCGCGGCGTTGAGTTCCGCCACTCAACACGCAATGCCTCGAAAACGGCGGAAAGTGGGGACGGAGAAAGCAGGGACTAAGCAACGGAGTGTCTTAACACTAGGTTCCCACGGTCCCTGCAGTTCCCTCTGCCTACCCTGCCTTGTGCGGGATAAAGCGTGAAGCTGAAAAAAAAATGCTTTTGTAAATATTTTTTTGATTTTTTAAGTGTTAATCCACACTAAGGATAGAAAAAACACTTAAAGAAAACATATAAACATTTGAACGCAGCTGGACTCGAACCCGTGCACTCTTCCGAATCGTGCAAACATGAAGAACGCATGGCTTAGTGGTGAGAGCGGTTTCACGGTTCGGAAGAGTGCGCGGGTTCGAGTCCAGCTGCGTTCAAATTTTTATATGTTTTCTTTAAGTATGTTTTAGTAAAATAAAACAATTTACTATTTATTTTAAATCAATTTGTAGGGGTGTAGCGCGAGAGCACGAGAAGTGGCACGCTGGTACCAAATATCAGTGCCCGCACTGTCCCAGTGAATTTGAGTGAGTATGGATGTCTTAGTCAACTTTTTTTTAAGTTTTTTTTTTAATTTGAATGGTTTTGTAGTGTTGAGAACTCATTGTAATATTCTATATACCTATGTCATTGACATTTAAGTATGTGTGATATATTTTTAATAAAATATAGAGTTAAATAAACAAGAATATAAAAAGAATGAAAAAAAAAATGGTTGCCTGTAAAGTGGGTTTTACGGGCGAAAATTTTACGTGACAACGTCTTTTTCTCGGTAGAATATTTATTGATATGATTAATAATTATAATATAAATTGCACAAATTTTAACTATAGAAAATATATTTTGTTTACTAAAACATTGTACATGTGTCAAGTGATACGCGCGGCGGACGGATCATACTTCGGTGACAGTTGACACATCGTTACGTTACCGGGCGTTACACTTTTTCATATGTGACTCCGAGCCGCAACCTAATTTAAGACGTTGTCACGTCAAAAATTGTCTGTTTGTTTGTTCGTTTGCATGGACTAAGAAGACTTGCAGAAGAGACAACAATAGATTTTTTGTTGAAATGTACAAAAAAGGACAGTCGTGACGCAGAAGCGATGCCTATAAACACGACGATTTGTGGATTCGATTCCTCCTCGGGGAACATGGAATATTACATTTCCATTTGATTCTCTCTGCCAACTAGGCAAAACGTGGCATTGAGTCCCGCCAAAGTGGCGCATTAAGACAAGCAATGCCTCAGAAGGTGGAAAGCAGGGAACGAAGTCTTAACACTAGGTTCCTATGGTTCCTGCAGTTCCCTCTGCCTACCCTGCTATGAGCGGGATAAAGCGTTAAGCTAATATTATTACTTTTTCTCTTCTTTCTAGTAAGCTGACAACTTACATGGGACATATAAGAATTAAGCACGTATCAGATTTTGTGTGCGAGCTCTGCGGGTACACGTTTGTCAGCAAGAAAGGCATCGATGTCCACAAAAAGAAGAAACACAGATTGGCAGAGAAAGCTGTAAGTTTATTTTTTAGAAGGTATATTTGTTAAGAGGTCAGGTTCTAAAGAGGTGATATAAATATAGATGTAAGAGGCGAAAGTTCGAATCAATTTTTTTATTGATTTTTTTTATTTGTATACATACGTATATACATCCTTGTGATTATTGCAAATTTTTTACACAGTTTGCAAGAGGCGTAGGTTCATATCTTGCTACGTTCTAATCCTTATATGTTTTGTTTAAGTAATTTTTATATTTTATGTGTGGTTTAACACTTTAAAATTCAAAAAATATTTATTGGCTTGCTTCTTCGTTTTCTTTTATGTTATATTGTATATATATTGTCAGGTATCTCTGGAGGGACCGTACTGCGAGGTGTGCGAAGTGAAGTTCGTCTCGGAGGAGGCGCATTCCAGGCACTTGAAGCTATCTTCAAGGCACAGCAGTGACAACGATCCGTATGTATTTCTACTAATATTGTGAAATTCTTCATAAATTTTTATTAATTTTTGTTTTTTTTTTTAGCAAAACGAAGATTTTTATAATACTCAATAGGTTTTTGATTGTTATTTCAATAGCTATCCATTTTTTTTAGCTTCACGCTTTATCCCGCACATGGCAGAGTGGGCAGAAGGAACCGCGGGAACCGTGGGAACCTAGTGTTAAAAGTTGAGTGGCGGAACTCAACGCCGCGCTTTTGCCTTAGTTGCCAGAGCGAAGAAAATGGAAATAGAAAAGTCCATCTTCTCCGACTGGGGATCGAACCCAGAAACCGTCGCGTTACAGGCAGACGTACCGCCTCTGCGCCACGACGGTTCAATATTAAAATTCACTATACATTTATTGACTTGTTTATTTGTCTTGTATGTAATATTGTTTTCATTCACTCAAAGCTTTTTCTATTTTTTATTTTCTAAGTACCCTCTAACCGTATCTTCTCACTAACTAGCTTGTGCTTAGTTTTTCATTCAATAACGTAAGAGGTCTAAGTTCCATGTTGCCAGTTTGAATTTATTTCTATTCTTTTTGGGTTTTAAAACATTTATTTTTAAAAAAATTACAATAATAACTTACTTGAGAACTTAGTTCAATAAAAATATAGAATTTTTGATTGTAAACAGTAAACATAAAAGTATAGTTTTTTTTTAAGCTTCACGCTTTATCCCGCACATAGTAGGGTAGGCAGAGGGAACTGCAGGAACCATAGGAACCTAGTGTTATTAAAAAAAATACGTGTCTATCCAGAAACCGCATAAGGAACGACTCGCAAAGTATGAACACGGAGCGCAACGGTCGCATCATGCGTAAGATAGAGCGTCGCCCCGTCATACACGCGCGGCACGCCGCCCCCGCGGGCGCGGACGAGGACGCGGCCGAGGGCAATGCAGTCACTTGTGAACAGGTATACACACACACACACACACACACTCATACACACACACACACTCACACACACACTCACACACACACACACACACACACACACACACACACACACACACATACATACACACTCTCACACACAAACACATACACACACACATGCAAGCATATTGATGATTTGTTTAAATGTTTAAAGATAAATTACTATACAATCACATATATAAATACAGATTCACACGGGTTGACAATCACACGTGTCATCACACAATCTCACGTGTCATCATACAATCTCACGTGTCATCACACAATCTCACGTGTCATCATACAATCTCACGTGTCATCATACAATCTCACGTGTCATCATACAATCTCACGTGTCATCACTCAATCTCACGTGTCATCACACAATCTCACGTGTCATCATACAGTCTCACGTGTCATCCCACAATTTCACGTCAAATCAATACACGGGTGTGTACTTGTCAACAACATTCACACCTCACAATCACTCACAACCTCACAATAACTTATATAAAAACTCATGTTTTAAACACAAAACGTGTATCTCCATCTCTGCGTCCGCGTGTTCAGTGCGGCGTTCAGCTCCGCGACTTGCGCCTGTACGCGCAGCACTTCAGACGCGCGCACCCCGACAAGAACCGAACCAAGTACCCCGCCATGAAGACGCCCTGCATGTGCGAGCAGTGCGGGAGGATATTTCAGGTGGGACATACACACACATATCATCTAATTAATATATTATCTATCGCCTGTAAGTTAACCTAAAGGTAGCGGGTTCGATTCCCTCTCCAAGTTATATTGCCAGTATAGCAATTATCTATATGGTTCTCATTCTTTTGGGTAATCTCTCCTCTCTCCGCTCTCAGAGCATGGCTCTCCTCAAGGACCACATGTGGGTCCACACTGGGGAGAAGCGGTTCAAGTGCCTGACCGCTGCGACAAGAGCTTCACAGGCGACCACCTGGTTGTTACACATGAGGTGCACAGCGCCTCCAGACCCTCGTACGAATGTCTCTGTGCGGGAAAACACTTAGCTTCTTCAACAACCGTCAGGCGGCCCAATGTTTGTGAGTGTGGGGAATCACGCCTTAACCCGACAAATAGCGGGATAGAGAGGGCTTAGTGTGTTTTTTAACAAGTTTTCTGTTAGAAATAGCAATTAAAAGTAGGACTAAGCAAACGGACGTGTCTTAACACTAGGTTCGTATGGTCTCGGCAGTTCCCTCTGCCTACCCTGCAATATGCGGGATTTAAGCGTGAAGCTAAAAAAAATGGCAATATGATAATTTAAGTGACATTTTCCCCGGTTGGAATCGAACCAGAATCGGCAATATTACGTTTTAATAGTTGTTATTATATAATAAAATTAATAATTTTATTTTTTTTAATAAATATTGCTTTTTAAATGTTAGTCTACCAAAGGAATTATAGAGGACTTCCAATAAACCTACACCGTGGTGAGTTCGATTCCCGCTGGGATATTGGAATATTTACATTTTCGTTTCTTTCTTTTAGACAAAGGGCCGTTGAGCAATAGGCTATACTCATATGTAAAGAAAGACTTGTTTGTCTGTTCATTTGTACGCTGCACACGAAAACTATGAACTAATTATTTGACGCTTAGCACATTAGTTTGGGTATTTCAAAGGAACATAGATATTTATATTATGTTTTTTTTGGGGAAAATTAAAAAAAAGTATTAACTTCAACCTCTATAAAGCCATCTCTATGTAAATATCTAATTCAATCGCCGATAGTTTTAAGCGGCATAAATTTTTTCTTTTTTCTCCCTTTCGCGGTTAAACGCCAGTATTAAGAATGATAAATGATTATATAACGCGATGAGTTCCGTCACTCAACACAGAAATGCTAGCAATAGGGGGTTTAACCCACATTGGTTTCAAGTTCCCTCCGCCTACCTTGCCACTTGCTTAAACCCTCCAGGGATTTGTATGTATTTAGGTCTTCACGCTTTATCCAAAAGCGTGACAGACATACAAACCTATCATCTCATCTCCAACAAGATCCACACGGGCCTGAAGCCGCGTTCAAGTGCGACACTGGCGGGAAGAGCTTCCGCGGCGGGGGGAGCAGCGGGCGCACGTGGAGCACGTGCATCTGAAGAAGACCTGGCCCAAGGGGCGCGGCGCCGCACCGGGAGGGGCACGGCGGCCGGAGGGGGGACGCCGAGTAGAGGGGGGGACGCGTGGTGTGGGAGGGGGGACGCTGCGTAGGGTGGGGCACACTGGCCGGGAGGGGGGGGGGACGCAGAAGTAGGGGGGGGCACGCTGGAGACGGTAAGGGGGACGCCGAGTAGAAGGGAGGGAGAGGAGAAGGGGACGCGTGAGAAGGGGGGGGGGAGGTTGGGGGGAGCGCAAGTAGTGGGGGACAAGCCGGGCGCGGTGAGGCGGGGTGACGCCCAGTATGGGGCCAGGGGAGGGCGGAGCAGGGGGAGGAGGAGCGAGGGAAGGGGGAGGGGGTGCAGTTTTAGTGACTATGAGTCGTGACAGACGGTCTTGAGTTCGGTTGGCGTTTTGTCTAACTTTTTCTATAAAAGAAAATTGTCTTAAGGGCATGATAAAGTAATTTGTATGAGATAGTCCGAGAAAATCAGTGTGTGTGTGTGAGAGAGAGAGAGAGAGACAGAGAGAAATAGAGAGAGCAGTATCACATATATATGTATATATATATATCTACCGGTTCTTTTCTTTTCTAGTTATTCATAATTATATTTATTATTTAAAGTCAGTTAGTTGGGGACCGGAACAGAAATGAAGACTTGTGTAAGGGTTGCTTAATGTGAGTTAAACGTTAATTGACGTTTGTGAGTGCTGCTTTACTTTAGTCTTATATATTGATATTAATTACAATAAGAAGTGACATTCTTGGTGAAGACTGTCGGGGGTACGGTTCCCGTGAGGGGGGATTTAATTACTTTTGTTTTCCTCACTGTAAAAGTAAATTATTTGGAAACAAAGAATGCGGGTTAAATGTATGCGGGATAGTGCGTGAAGCGAGAAAGAGTGGGATAGCAATATGTAGTGATTAAATATAAAGTAACATATATATGTATTTTTTTTTTAAATTTTATTTTTTTTATATTTTCACTAAGAACACTTTTTCACGGGATATTTTTATAAAGTAAAATCAACAAATGAAGTATTAGTTAGCGGAGACCTGAGTGTTCATAATTAATTAATTATTATAAATTCTCACATAAAATACTCAAAATCATGACAATGACATATTTAATTTTAATAAAGACTTACTTAAATTATGTAATGGTTGTATTCTTCATACAATATATTTTAAAATATTTTTAATATATTTAAAAATTTATTTATTTATTTTTAAATAATTGAAATTAAAATGATCTGATATTATTTATTTAATAATTTTCTTAGAGAATGCATTCTCATAGATATTGTAAATAGTGTGGAGTGTTCTAGAAGTAATTATATTTATTTGGACAGAACAATAAAAAATATTTAGTTATAATATAAAAATATTTTTTGTTTTATTTCCAAACGACTTTCCTTTTAATATTCATAATTTTTTTATAAAAAAATTAAAAACTAATAAATTATTAATAATTTCAAACTAAAATTAATTTTAAAAATAAATTTAAAAGTAATGTAAAATGTTTAGGCAGAATAACTTAATGCTTTTGCTTATATGTACTATTTAAATACGAGAAAAAGTCTACATACTTTTGGCGCCAATATAAATGTCAAAAATGTTACAGTAAGCTTAAAATAAAATTAAAATATTTTTAATCGTTGTATAAATACAGTGATTTCAATTATAAGTAATTATATAGATTTATTTATTAAATTAAAAGTGAAAAAATTAAATAAAAATATGGAACCTTATACAAGTCAACACTCTCAAGATAATTATATATGTAAGTAGGTTTTATAAATATATTTTTTAAATGGCTTTATTATAATTTAACCATTTAGACATTTTTTCTACTTTAATTTGTATAATAAAATTTTAACGCATTTGTTTCAAGTATTGTACATAAGTATTTATTTGAAGTTCCCATTATTTTTAAAACAAAACGGCATTATAAAAAAAGATAAATTTTCTTTTTTATTTATATAATCTTTGAAAAATATATACGAGTTATTTAATATACATATTATAAAATAGTATAGTACAAGATTTTTATAAAGTCATCAATCAATTAAATCAGTGGCAGATGTTACATAAATGTAGACCACTTGTTTCTATACATAGAGACTTTATCAATAATTAAAGTTGTTGATCTAATTTAGAAATGCTAACTAAAATTATGCAAATTTTTATTTTACTATAATAATAATAATGTAAATGTATAAAAACATTTCGATCCTTCGTTTAAAATATTTTTTCAAAAATAGTGTTGCCATATGTACATTTGGAATCTCCCCTTAACATTTTTTAATTATTTATTAAATACATGACAATTTAACAATAAATTAAAATCACGCAAAATAACGATCCGATACGTAATATTTATAATAGAGTTTTATAATTAAATAAAAAATTTACAGTTTGTCCATTTTGCTGTATTTATGTTTTTGAATATTGCGCTATTCACGGATCACCGCTTGTGATACCCGATACTGAGGTATGTTAGTTGTGGCTTACCTTTATTTGTTATAATTTATTACATTTAATATGCTTGTGGTCCCTCTGCCTACCCTGCTATGAGCGTGAAGTTAAAAAAAAACATATTAGTTTACAAATGAATTTCTATGGAACAAATAAATCCCGGCGTTGAGTTCCACCACTTAGAAAATCTCGTTAGGCGAAAGGTAGATAACAGAGTGTCTTAACACTACTACAAGGCATACTGTTTCTTCTACCTACCCCTGCTACTTAAAATATACAGTGAAGTTAAATTAAAAGTACCTTTAAATAATATTGAATATAAAAACCATATATATAAGATGGTTTTTGTTATATGATACTTATATTTTGATATATGAAAAAGGTTTCAAAGTCACCTCTGCCTCACACACTACCTCGTGCTGCGCTCACTATACCAGATGTGTTTCTACACTACTCGCTTTCTTCTATACCAGGTAAAATTTTCGATAATTTACAAAAAGTTAGAGTGGCTTCATCGTGGACACAATTGTTTTGTAATTGTGGTGTCTTGTTGTATGTAATATTTTATATATAGATATTATTTCTTTTTCTATTCTGATCGTTTGCTTACTTTTTGAATGGGGATACAAAGTTTTTTGAATCACTAAAAGAAAAATTTAGAGACACGAGGAAATGTCATCATAACAATATAATATATAATATGCCTTCGCTAACTTTATGTATTAAATAAGTTTAAAATAATATAAAAAACCCATAATGCTTATTTATAAAGTAGTTAGTAGTGTGTTTAAACTGTTTTCCTTCTTTTAACGTTTATAATTGTCTTGACATTTTAATATTTTACACAGGCGCCGGTTTAGGGGTGTTTAGTTCTAAAGTAATACCATTAAATGTACGCTTTGGACCGTATCGTGGTAAATTTGTATACGATGTCACATCAACATACTGTTGGCAGGTGAATAATGCTTATATATAGTATCTGTACGTGTCTTACTTAGAACTTTATATTTGAAATTAATAATTATCAAATATTGATATTGATAGGTAATGACTATTTTATATGGCTGAACTTTTTAACACTATCCATGTATACTAATTGTAATATTTATTACAATATAAGGTTTTATTACATTTTAATTGAAGCTAAATTATGGCCTTGTAACCAATATCCACATTAAGTTAGATTATATTACTTATAAAATACCAAATTATAAAAAAATAGGTATTTTTGGACAAAAAACCAGCCTACGTCATAGATGCTTCTGATGAAAATTATTCAAATTGGATGCGATACATAAACTGCTCTCGAAATTTTCAAGAACAAAATCTTGTGGCATATCAACATAAGGGACAAATTTATTACAGGTAAAGCTCAAAGAAAACAGAGCTGACTCACTATAATTTTTTCTGTTAATTTATTGATCTATCTATCACTTTACCTAACTATATTTTTTGTTTGGCTTTTTGCTTTATTTGCCTAAAATCCAAGTATAGTAAAGTAAAACATGGATAACCTAACATAAAAGCACTAAATCCCTGCTTCTTACCTGAATTTAAGTGACTATTCTTTGTCTTGCCAAAGTTGAAATATGTTAACTTCGTGCGCTCTAACTCTTATGGTATGGTAAGTTGAGAAAACCTACACCTCGTTCCTCACTTTAGCCTTTTAAGACTGAAAGAAAATAATTAATGTAATGTTACAGAAACACATACATAAATAGCTTCATACACATGGATAAATGCATATATAGCTAGTAGTCGAAAAAACGGAGCGCCAAATGCTGTGGTCCCTGCATACCTCTTTCGCCTCATCCGCACGATCTCTACTTGACCTTCCTCCAGTACCTTTGATATTATGTTTTGAAAGTCAACCGAGGTCTCCCCTTACGTCTTGTACCATTAACTTTTGCTTCATATACCTTTATTTATCATTCTTTGATCATAATTCTCTCAAAGTGCCCAAACTATCTAAGCACGTTTTTCTTTACTCTCACTGTGACATCTTCGCTGGTACCTACTATCCTATATATCTCTTGATTATGGATTTGACCAGCTAAACTGAATCCAGATCTCCTTCGCAGAGATCGCATCGCTATTCAATATAAAAGATAATAAATCATTTTTCCGGTATACGTCCATATGTGGACACATGGACGTATATCAAGGCAATTAGAAGTCTTACCGTCTTGATTGTCATGATTTACATCTTAATACCAGTACTTGCTCTTGGTCATATTATAATTATTAAACAAGGAGGCTAATTTAGCTGTAAGCTGTAGACTGTACCGACCTAACTGGGAATGTGACACCTGTTAACTCAATCTCCAAACTAGTTATTTTTTTTTATTCTTGGTATTAAGTTGAAGTGTTTAACATTTAGGTTTAGGAGGACCGTCGTGGCGCAGAGGCGCAACGTCTGCCTGTAACGCGACGGTTTCTGGGTTTGATCTCTAGTCGGGGAAGATGGATTTTTCTATTTCCATTTTCTTTGCTCTGGCAAACTAGGCTAGAGCGCGGCGTTGAGTTCCGCCACTCAACACGCAATGCCTCGAAAAAGGTGGAAAGTGGGGACGGAGAAAGCAGGAACTGAGCAACACTAGGTTCGCACGGTCCCTGCAGTTTCCTCTGCCTACCCTGCCATGTGCGGGATAACGCATGAAGCTAAATAAAAAAAAGACATTTAGGTATTCAGTTTCACTATTTATCTCGCAACGTCTTATGCCAACTTGCAATGCAAGAAAAAAATGTGATTTAATCTTAAAAACATTAAAACATAAAACGTACGCCATTTTTTTAAAAAACAGGACGATCAAACAGATTGAGCCGTTCACGGAACTCCTCGTTTTTTATGGATGCGAATTTGCACAGTTACTTGGAATAGATTTGAGAAGATATAACAGAGAATCCTTATCGATAAGTAAGTATTACTTGTAGCACTAAAATATGTAAGTGAAACTTCCTCAGCCATTTGTAAAAATTACATTTTACAGTCAATATGGAAAGTAATTACGATAATAGTGGATCAACACCGAATAAAAATCAAGAAACACACAAACAAATTGTGTCCACAACTTCAAATGAAGTAAATACTGAAGCTGGAATTAGTAATATTGAATCCACTGAAGCAAAAGAAAACCCAACACGCAACAATAAAGATACTATCGAGGCCTCCTGCACGAAGATAAGCAAGTCAGACTTACTAGACAAATTTAAGGAGTCTTTAAAGAAACACATTCACTGTGATATATGCGATAAAAATTTTAAATACATGACTGATTTGACACGACATATATTGAATCATTCGAAAAAAATTCATATCTGTGACTATTGTGGCTTTGAAACAGTAAATAAAGGTCATTTAGAAAGACACATAAACGCTAAACACACAAACCAAACTTTATATTATTGTTCTTTCTGTAAATATAAGACTTGCTACAAGAATAATTTAAATACTCATATTAACAGTAAACACACAAAAGAAACAGTCTATTATTGTTCTTTCTGTAAATATAAGACTTGCTACAAGAATCATTTAAATACTCATATTAACAGTAAACACACAAAAGAAACAGTCTATTATTGTTCTTTCTGTAAATTTAAGACTTGCAACAAGAGTTATTTAAATACACACATTAATACTAAACACACAAACCAAACTTTATATTATTGTTCTTTCTGTAAATATAAGACTTGCTACAAGAATAATTTAAATACTCATATTAACAGTAAACACACAAAAGAAACAGTCTATTATTGTTCTTTCTGTAAATTTAAGACTTGCAACAAGAGTTATTTAAATACACACATTAATACTAAACACACAAACCAAACTTTATATTATTGTTCTTTCTGTAAATATAAAACTTGCTACAAGAATCATTTAAATACTCATATTAACAGTAAACACACAAAAGAAACATTCTATTATTGTTCTAACTGTAAATTTAAGACTTGCTACAAAATAAATTTAAATAAACATATTAAAGTTAAACACACAAAATAACGTATTTTTTTCATATACTCAGAGCCATGAGTTTCTTTTCATTTGTTACTATGCAAAACTTGATTTTTCGTTGTAATTATTATATTTCTATATAATATTTTTGATTTAACACTTTTGTCCTCATATAAGAATTTATATTTTAAAAGAATAATCTATAAATGTTAAAATACTAAATTTAAAATATAAACTACTACATTACATGCACTTTTATTTTTTTTTTTTTTTTTGGTATAATATACCATATATTAATATCATTATTAGTATAGTTTAGTTCACAAGTTAATTTTTAAATATTTTTTTAATAATATTTTTTAAAATTTATTCATTAATGTAACTTAAGTATAACATATTTTAAAAATTTTAATTTAAAATTTTAAATATTTTTTTTTTTTCAAGTATAGTGCATATTTTTAAATTAATAAGAGAGCATGTATTAAACATTTTCATATTGTTTAATATTTAAAAAAATAAACCTGTTTTATATTTGTGTAGTTTTTTATTTCTCTTTTTTTTACTAAACATTAATATTTAATTTAATTCAAATCCTTAACATCCATTTTAAAAGTGATAAGATTTAAATAAACGCATTATTTCATTATTTAATAATAATTACTCTAGTCAAACTCATCTCTCAAATATCGATTTGCTAATTTTTTTTACTTACTTTTCAATTTTGAGATATTACGTGTTGAGTGGCGGAACTGTACGCCGCACTATGTCGACTTACTATAGAGAGGAAATGAAATAATTATAATATTTAAAAAAATATACACTTGGAATACTTCAGCAAAACTGCTTTACTTCATTTGTCTTAAATAAATTATGTTCTCTAAAAAATATCATACATAGCAAGCATATTAATTATTGAAGAAATTAGGTTTTGCCTGATAGTATTTAAGTTGTGGAGTGTGTAGGTTTTAGAGGGGCTCATTTCGATATTTTATATCGAATTGGGTTTCTCTGACACTCCTCATTTCGCTCTATCTGACGTAGACATGTGATCATTTTACTGATTCTAAGTGGAAAAGTTATAAATAAATAAATAAATAAATAAAATAAATAATATATAAAATACGCTTTATCCTGCTCATGGCAGGGTAAACAGAGTAGAAACTTAGTGATAATATACTCCGTTCCCCACTTTCTGACTTACGAGGTAAATAAGAAACGGAAATGAAAAATCCCACCTGGAATTAGAATCCACAAACCGTTGCGTTCGCAGGCAGATGCTTCGCCTCAAATTTAATATTTAGGCTTGCTTATTTTCTCGTTAAATTAGTGATGAGTAAATTTGTAAAACCTCTGTGATTATATACGTTTTATTCTATACATTATTACGCAGAAATGTTTAAAAATTATTATAAATTTAAATTCATTACTTATTTAAGTCTATCATTTGTTTTCGATTATTTTTAAATAGTTCACTTAAATAATTCTGTTATTCGTCATTTTGAACTAAAAATATAGTTTATACACCATATAGGGCTGTGTCTGTCCCTTAAGCGATAAAAATGAACAGTTTGGTAACTCAGAAAGTTGTATAGAATTATGGTAGACCGGTAAGCCTCATAATGCTTAGTCGCGGACGTACAATTGTATAGAAGCCGTACAAAATACAATTTCTAATAAAATTAAGAAAATTTTATATTTTATTGAGGTAACTGTCAGATGTAAAATCAAATCAGCTCCCATATTGATAATACTTCCGGCATATGTTTATTAAAATTTGGACTTTTGGATTTTAAATATTTGTATCTGGCAACATTAAAATTGTATAAAAAATGGCGGTTGTGTTGTTTATATAACTGTCAAACTTATAAATAAGCTATAAACTAAAGTAAATTTTAGTAAAAATTAATACCTAAATATATATTTTACATATTAATATCAATATTACATAATAAAATTTATATGTTACTTTTTACTCTAAAGTTATTAATTATACAAATGACGTCGAATAAATATTGAGTAAATATATTAAAAAAAGAAACTATAAAATGAATACGAATGATAAAATGAATCAAAACATTTGTAGAATATGTTTGAACCAAGATATAAAATTGTTTTCTATATCCAACAGTTCATTTAAAGTGCTTTTTGAGAAATTAACTGATATTGAAGTAAGTATATATTATTGTTTTAAACATTAAATATGATAAGTACAAGTGTCTAGTTTACAAATAAAAAGAAGGTACAGTACTATAAAAGTGTTAACACTTTTAAAGAAAAGAAAGAAAAAATAAAAGGATAGAACTTTTTATTAAATACTAGATCAAATATTTATATATCCAAAAAATATAATTTATTAAAACAAATTATGCAAAAAGATGAGTAAAGTATGAACAAAAGACATCAAATCCTAAACACTTGTATTATATAACTGGCTACAGAAAAAAATCAGATAACAGATTAACGCTTGGAACAAATATAAAATAGATTTTAAAACATATTTAATATTTATAAGAATCCATTCCATTGGATTTAAAAAAAATTATACATAGCTTAATTACATATTATACAAAAACCATTTCTTATTTACATTTTATTTCTCTTATTTTATAATTTCTACTTCACTTTTCAGCTAAACTTCACAGATATAAAGACGGCTTGCTACATTTGTTTTGCAAGACTCAAACAGTGCCATGCTCTCGTCCAACAAGCCATTATTGCAGATAAATTATTAAAAGATCTCAAAACTAGAGACGTAAGTTGTCTATCTACCTAAAGATAAAGATTTTCTTTTGTTTTATACATCTAATATAAATGTTTTTAATTATGGTTATTAATATATTTAGTGGGGCCGCAGAAAGCAGGTACTGACCAATGGAGTGTCTTAACAGTAGGTTCCCACAGTTGCTGCGCTTCCCTCTGCCTACCTTTCCATGTGCGGGATAAAATGTGAAGCTAAAAAAAATATATATTTAGAAAAATAGCATTGTAAATTTTAAAAAAATAAATATATTATATTATTAAATATATTATAATTTAGGTTTCAAAATTATAAACAGTTGTAAATAAAAAAAATATCTTTCCACACCAGGTTTCAAATTAAGTAAATGTAATTATATATAACCAACATGACCAGGCATAGACAATGGTAATTTTTTTTACGACTCATATTTACCATCTCTTTATTAACTTTATCTCATTTTTTATTATTATTTACACAGCAGGGTAGGCAGAGGAAACTGTGGGAGAGTGTTAAGTCACTCCATTCCCTCCTTTCTGCCTTTTTTTTGAGGCATGTTGAATTTTTGGAACTTGACGCTTCTATAGGTGCTGGAATGGGGAAAATGGAAATGAAAAGATACATTCTCCCCTCACGGAAATCGAACCCACAAACCATTGTGTTTACAGACATACTCCTTAAGTCACTTGTTTTAATTTATACATGTCTTTGTCTCTTTCTGACATTAGAACACTTATCCTAATACAGTGTGTTTGTTCATATATGGCAACCCCGACTAGTTTAGAGTCTTGTGCGAACACCCCGCGCGAGCGGTCAACAGTAGTTGTCGAGAAGTAGTAAAGGGGGCACGTGAGACGGCCGACGCGAGCGCACGTCCTTCCTGAATCGATATGTTAATTAGCGGTGTGATTTTCCCTCAGCCTTATTTGATTTCCCTTTTGTGTATTCCCTCTTGATATTGAACCTGACAAAGACAAACCTACAAAAGATAATAGTGCAAGTAACCCTAAGTGAAGAAGACTAATGTGAAACATTCCACGGTGCCGTGAACAATCAGTGTTTGTGTTGTGAATTATGAAGATAAGGTACTGTACAATTTCTATTATCCTAAGACCGACTATAAGGTAAATAATTAATAAATAAGCTACCCCTCAGCACGCTTCCACAATTGCTGAACCCTACCCACTATTCAATATATATGTATAAAAATTTCATATAACATTATTTTTTAAACAACTCGATGCGAACACGTTTTAAAAGGTTAGGAAATCAAATTATATTGTAATTATGCGTTAGGTACCAAATTAAGAGCCAAAATACCAAAACGGGAGAATAACACTGTAATCAAAGGGACTCAGGGGCATGAAACTACGCTATAATCAGGGGGACTCAGAGGGATTAAACTACGCTATAATCAGGGGGACTCAGAGGGATAAAACCACGCTATAATTAAGGGGACCCAGAGGGATGAAAACCACGCTCTGCTACCAGAAATTGTACAGTACCTTATCTTCATAATTCACAACACAAACACTGATTGTTCACGGCCGCCATGGAATGTTTCACATTAGTCTTCTTCACTTAGGGTTACTTGCACTATTATCTTTTGTAGGTTTGTCTTTGTCAGGTTCAATATCAAGAGGGAATACACAAAAGGGAAATCAAATAAGGCTGAGGGAAAAATCACACCGCTAATTAATATATCGACTCAGGAAGGACGTGCGCTCGCGTCGGCCGTCTCACGTGCCCCTTTTACTACAACTCGACAACTACTGTTGACCGCTCGCGCGGAGTGTTGGCACAAGACTCTAAACTAGTCGGGGTTGCCATATATGAACAAACACAGTGGAAACTCGATTATCCGGCCCTCAGTTATACGGATTCGCTATTATCCGGACTACAGGCCGATTGAATTAAATGTACCTACAAATCGTGTCTGTGCGAGCATGGACGTGTCGGAACTTGTGTGTTATCGCCATTTTCAACCAAATTTCTAAATAAACAATGATTTTTGTTAATATGTACTACTTGTTTTTAATAAACATATAATAATTATGTTACGATTTTATTCATATTTATGTAGTTTCAATTATCCGAATTTTCAATTATCCGAATGCCTTACAACAACAATTAGTCCGGTTAATCGAGTTTCTACTGTAATACTTTTTATAATTATGAGTCTTATAAGTTATTTTTTTAAGGTCAATAAACAACCAAGTTTCAATAAACTATCAAAGTCTTCGACAGTTCATATAAGCTTAGGTCCCTTTGACATAAAAGATAAAAAAAATCATGCCCAAGTTAAAATTGAAGGAAATGAAGTTATACAAGAAATACAACACATAGGTAAATATTAATTAAGTTTAATTTAGTACTAAAATATTAAACTGTGAGGACCGTCGTGACGTAGAGTTTGTAGGTTCGATTCCCATGAGGGGAAGATGAATTTTCTATTTCTATTTTCTTCGCTCTGGCAACTAGGCAAAGCGCGGCGTTGAGTTCCGCCACTCAACACGCAATGCTTGAAAGACGGAAAGCGGAGAACGAAGTGTCTTAACACTAGGTTCCTATGGTTCCTGCAGTTCACTCTGCCTATCCTGACATATGCGGGATAAAGCGTGAAGCTAAAAAAAAACGGTTAGACGATATATTTAATTATTTTATTTATTTTATTACTTTTTAAGCTCTAACAAATCAAGTAAATATAGAAGTAGAAGACATAAATAAATCATTCTTGGACTTAGACAATGATGAAAAGGCTAACTTAGACTATGAAGTAAAACATCAGTTAGACGACGAAGTAAATGCTAACTTAGACAATGAAATAAAGTCTAACTTAGACGAAACTTCAATAACTGATTCAGAAGACGACTTGCCGTTAGTGAATATTAGTATGAAGAAGAATATGAAGAAATGTAAAGAAGAGAAGGTTACGAAGTCAAGGAAATATAGACGACGTAAGTATAAAACTATGTATAGTTTTAAAATGTCTTTATAAATGTGTGAAAATTATGAAAAAAAGTAATATTTTGGAAAAAAAAATTAAACAAAATAAAAAATTAAATAACACCCTCTATATACATCCATCCTTCCATACAACACTGTACTGTCAGAGTGGGACGGAGATATAGCTCTTTCTCATTCGGTTATTTTTTTGAATGAAAGGTGACAGATTGACAACGTTCAATAGTATTGTTGTAGTACGAGATGTTTACGTCATATGTATTTAATCATGACTACCTCACACGTTACGCAGCACGTGCAAATATCGTGAAATGGGAAAAATTCTCCCGTGCCTAAACTATTGATAATTGTTAACTAGTTTTTTGTATATAGCCTTGAAATATTTTACCCTATATAGATACATGGTGTAGGGACCGTTGCCTCCACACAACTGTCGCTATTGACACAATTTCATCGCTATCATAGTCTTTATTATTCGAAACTACCCTCTTTGTACAAGAAAGTCCAAACTATTTATTATATTCTTTATTGCACACAAAAAAATACAATTGAGATACTTAAATATACATTTTGGTTTACAAATTTCTGTAATGACGACCTTAATTTCAAGCATAGTATTAACTAGCCTTTATAAAGTTGTTTAAATTATAAAAGAAGTAAAATTTTCAAAATTAAAAAAATATTTTTTACAAATAAAATAAATAATTAAATTATTGTTCCAAAATAAACCACCATGTATAAAGTATGACGCGAGCGTACACTGTACTGTCAGAGCGGGACGGAGATATAGCTCTTTCTCTTTTGGTTATTTTTTTGAATGAAAGGTGACAGATTGACAAAGTTCAATAGTATTTTTGTAGTACGTCATTCGTGTTTAATAATGTCTACATCACGCGTTACACAGCTTGTATAAATATCGTGAAATGGAAAAAATGATGCTGTACCTAAACTATTAATAATTATTAAATAGTTTTTGTTATATGGCCTTGAAATATTTTCCTCTATAAGTAATTTTGATAATGGCCGTGGTGTCAGAAACACTCTGTATAATGAGCATATTTTAAAACATACATATATGTATGTATGTATGTACTATATACATATATATATATATATATATATATATATATATATATATATATATATATATATATGTACATAGTACATACATACATATACACATATACACACACACATATATATATATATATATATATATATATATATATATATATATATATATATATATATATATATATATATATATATATATATATATATATATATATAACATATATATATATATATATATATATATATATATATATATATATATATATATATATATATATATATATATATATATATATATATATATATATATATATATATATATATATATATATATATATATATATATATATATATATATATATATATATATATATATATATATATATATATATATATATATATATATATATATATATATATATATATATATATATATATATATATATATATATATATATATATATATATATATATATAACATATACATAAATACATACATATTATATTCTTTCAGAAACAGAAGTAGATGCCAAAGAAATAATATTGAACGATGAACAGCAAAAACAAGAAATGCTAGAACGTTCTAAATCAGACAATTATATAAATTCTCCGTATAAATGTGATTTGTGTTACCGAGGTTTCGTCGATCCCGTTGCTTTTGAGAGACACAAAGAGAAACATGATGAGGTAGTTTAATATATATAAATATGTATAGCATAGCTTCACGCTTTATCCCGCATCATGGGATTGTGGGTTTGATTTCTATGAGGGAAAAATGGATTCGCTATTTCTATTCCCTTTGCTTTGGCAACTAGTCAAAGCGCGGCGTTGAGTTCCGTCACTCAACACGCAATGCCTCGAAAAACGCGGAAAGCAAGGACTAAGCAACAGAGTGTCTAAACACTCAGTTCCTATGGTACAGTTCCTTCTGCCTACCCTGCCATGTGCAGGATAAAGCGTGAAGGCCAAAAAAAATGTATTTATAAAATTATAATTTAATTTAATTAGTCAGTTAACTTCTATTTTTTTTAATTAATATTTTTTCTACAACACAAGTTATAATAACCCTCTTATTACGATAGAGCCAAAATTATACAACAATAAACAACAACGTACAAAAATTTAAATCTTCAAATATCACATAGTAACATAATCCCCCCTTTCCCCCTCCCTACCTCCCTTCCTCCTCTTGCGCCCCCTTCTTGTACTTTCCCATCTTGTAACCCCCCTCCGGTACTCTCCCCCCCTCTCCCACACCCCCTCCACAGAGGAGCGGCCCCCACTGGTGTCCGCTGTGCCGCCTCCGCTACTCGTCCCGCAAGCGCCTCGCCGCGCACGTCGACACGCACCGCCGCCGGTACAAGTGCTCGCGTTGCCCGCACCGCGCCGCCACCAAGTTAGTGGAGATATAAGATTTGACACAAAACAACAATAGGCTTCGATACAAAACAACAGTAGGCTGTGACGTAACACAACAGTACGCTTCGATACAAAAACAACAGTACACTTTGATACAAAAAAACAGTAAACTTCATTACAAAACAACAGTGAGCTTCATCACAAAAACAACAGTTAGCTTCATCACAAAAACAACAGTAACATTTATCATAAAACAACAATGGGCTTCGACATAACACAACAGTACACTGTGTTACAAAAACAACAGTAAGATTTGATATGTAGCAATAGTAAGTTTCAACACAAAATAAAAGTGACCTTCGACAGAAAGTAACAGCGAGCTTCAACAACATTATCAACACAGATTTAATTATATGTTTATCTCATGCATAATTTTAAACTTTTGATCAATAATTACTGATCATATACTAATATATACAATAATATAGATTAAAAATATATTTAATTGTTTTTTTTTTCTAAAGACACCAGGCAAAAGCTCACGAGCAATGGCACGACGGTCACACCTATCCGTGTCAGCCGTGCGGCCGCGTGTTTACGTGAGTACTTATGCGGGATAAAGCGTGAAAGTGATTCACGCTTTATCCCGCAGTTTGGTTTTTTTTTGTTTTATTTGGTTTATATAGCTTGGTTGTAGTAATATTGGGAAATAATATTTTTTATATTAATTTAATAATTATTTATTTAGATATAAATATAAAATTGAATAAGTGTTGACTAAATTAGTGTGTAATTTTAATTTTTTTTTTTATTTTGTTTTTAATTTCACGCGTTATCCCGCATATTGCAGGGTAGGCAGAGGGAACTGCAGGAACCATATGAACCTAGTGTTAAGACACTCCTTTGCTTAGTTCCTGCTTTTTCCGTCCCCACTTTCCGCCTTTAAAAAAAATTAAGCTTTTTTTAAAACTTTTTCTTAAAGCATTTTTTTAACATTAAGTGTTTCTTTTCGTATTTTTATGCATTTATTTCGGCACGGTTCGCAAAAGGGCGCGGGTTCGAGTCCCGCTGCGTTCAAAGTTTTATATGTTTTCTTTAAGTGTTGTTTCTTTTCGCCCTAAAGGTTATCTGGACGAGATGGCTACTAAGCCATAAGATCGTTTTTTGTATATTTTTTTCATTTATATATATGTTCTCATATTGAGATAAAAAAATAAATTTAGAGGTTATAGTGTTGTAAGAGACATATTATGGTTTTATCGTAGGGTATGCATGGTAGGGTAGACTCCTTTCTCCGTTCTCCAATATTAATAAATTCTGGGGGGGTTTTAACGCTGCATTACTTAAGCAGAGAAATTATTTTTTAGTATACAATTTACCACGATAGAGCTTTTGAGTTATATTTTTTGCTTTTTATATATAGAAATTTCAAAACTTGCTGATAAAGTTACAGATAGGAAAAATATTTCTTATCTGGCAGATAAACAACAACTTTGATTTCACAGATCTTAAATAGAAATAACTACCAGATAACATGTTTAAACAATGCCTTTGTCTACTAGATAGCATTAACTACCGGTTAACTATCTGAAAGTTTATCGGTATCAGTAATTCTTTCTTATACCAAATACCCCGTTTCTTGTCAATCAGTAAGCCCACGTCTCTGCTGTCCCACGCTCGTCGTTGTTCGGCGGGAGTGGGCGTGGGCGTGGGCGGGGAGAGTGGGGAACGAGCGTGCCCACTGTGTGGGGACACGTTCTCGCGCGGGCATGGCTTACTTATGCATATGAGTAAGTCGCATAGGTTCCAGGTTTGTGTGTGTTTTTTTTAAATAAATAATAAAAAAAATGTGCTTTTAGTTCTAAGAATATGTTTTTTTTTGTCTTCACGCTTTATCCCGCACATGGCGGGGTAGGCAGAGGGAACTGTAGGGTCTATAGCAACCTAGTGTTGAGACACTCCGTTACTTAGTCTCTGCTTTCTCCGTCCCCGCTTTCCGCCTATTTCGAGGTACTGCGAGTTGAGTGGCGGAACTCAACGCCGCGCTTTTGCTTAGTTTCCAGAGCGAAGAAAATGGTAATTCAAAAACACATCTTCCCCGATTTGGAATCGAACCCACAAACCCCCGCGGTTACAGACAAACTCTGCGCCATGGCGGTCCATTAGTATATATATAATAAGAACGGCGTGTTAAGAAACTATGTTTCTTATTTTCTGCCTTTCAAGGTATTAGTACATGTTGAATGGCGGAACTCAACGCCGCGCTTGCTTGTTAGAGCGAACATATTAATTATTATCCCCAACGGAAATGGAACTTGCGACCGACGTGTTTATTAAAACGTTACACTTCTGTGCCATGATAAAGAAGATCTTCTTCATTTGTAATAGATTAAGCAGAGAACCACACTAAAAGAACATAGTGTTCATTTTCTCCTTGTCTTAGTTATGGCTTTGTTTTACACCCACTGCTGCCACTGCTGATCTAACTTAGTATTAAAACACTCCGCCCGTTCTCTCTGTTCTCTCCGTTTCTAGTATACTATATATACAATACAAATGTTCTAGAAACAAGAGACTCCCACGGAACCGGAGAGCGAGCGCACTTGCAGTACGTGCTGTATAGTGTTCGCGAATAGCAAAGCTCGTGTCAGACACTTACTCACGTCGAGGCGGCACACCCTGTATAATGGCGAGTGGGTATTGTTATCATATATATATATACTTTATTGGACAAAAATTACAATGACTTCACGCTTTATCCCGCACAGGGCAGGGTAGGCAGAGGGAACTGCAGGAACCATAGAAACCTAGTGTTGAGACACTCCGTTGCTTAGTCTTTGCCTTCTCCATCCCTGCTGTCCGCCCTTTTTGAGACATTGCGTGTTGAGGAGCGGAACTTAACGCTGCGCTTTACCTACTTTCCAGAGCAAAGAATCTGGTAGTAGAAAAATCGATCTTCCGCTCATGGGAATCGAACCCACAAACAAAAAAGAAAACAGTGCATATAATACTGTCAAATGCTAAGTTTGCAGAGAAATATGTTTAAATCCTCTCTATAGTTTACTCAAAGATCTCATCTTGTCTAGAACTATCACAAATACATTTCTAGAACGCACTTCGAAGGCGGCTTTGGTAGAATCATTTAAAGTTTGGTGTCGGTAGTGGGAGGAGCTCGGACAGTGAAGGTGAGCGTTAATGCATTTTAAAGGGGCCCATTAAACCTACACTTGGGTCGCAAGTCCCAAGCGCTGCTCGGAGCTCCTCTTCCTACAACACGATGGGCATCAGCTCAGTAACTTCATGCTATGCTAAGTAGTTGATTACGTGAACGAGTATTTTTCAAGATGTACACACACACACACACTAGTGATGTAACGAATGTCACTTTAACCTTGCGATGCGAATGCGAATGTAAATATTCATTACATCACTGACACACACACACGCACACGCACACACACATACACACACTCACACTCACACATTGTGCTGAACTTACATAGTAACTAACTACAACACACACACACACACATACACACACACACACGTGCTACTCACTCATCTCCAGTGACCCGTCACTACACTCCCCGCGCCGTCCCCAGGTCAGAGTGCACTATATGCGGCGTGCAGGTGTCCCCCAGCATGCGCGAGACGCACACGCGCACGCACTCGCGCTCGCTGCGGCCGCCCGCTCCCGCTCCCGCTAACGCCTCCGCCCCCGCCGCGCTCGTGCAGTGCGACCAGGTGAGTCGTTTTTGAAGAACGAGTAATTGGGCGAGTAAATGGAATAGTAGTAGGACGGATATTTAGGCGAGTAGATGAAAAGGTAGTTGGACGAGTACTTGGGCGAGTAGATGGAATAGTAGTTGGGCGAGTGTTTGGGCGAGTAGATGGAATAGTAGTAGGACGGATATTTGGGCGAATAGATGAAAAGGTAGTTGGGCGAGTATTTGAGCGAGTAGATGAAAGAATAATATTGTACGTAGTCGAGTGAGATAGAAGAGTAGTAGAACGAATAGATGGTAGAGTAGGAGAGTAGTGGGGCGAGTAGTTGAACTTTATAGTCTATATACTTAAATATGTATTTAAAGAAATGCATTTTTGTCTGCATCTTTATTGACGTGACAACGTCTTAAATTAGGTTGCGGCTCGGAGTCACTCATGAAAAAGTGTAACGCCCGGTAACGTAACGATGTGTCAACTGTCACCGAACTATGATCGGTCCGCCGCGCGTATCACTTGACACATGTACAATGTTTTAGTAAACAACATATATTTTCTATAGTTAAAATTTGTGCAATTTATATTATAACTATTATTCATATCAATAAATATTCTACAGAGAAAAAGACGTTGTCACGTAAAATTTTCGCCTGTAAAACCCACTTTACAGGCAACCATTTTTTTATAACAAAATAATATAATTTAGAGACTTGAAAGAGTATTTAGAGACGAGTAGTTGACCTAGTTGATGAGTAGTCGAGTAAGTAGATGGAAAGGTAGAAGAGTGACTACTTGAGTAAGTAGATAGAAGAGTAGTGGGGTAGTTGAGTGAGAATGAGGGAAAGTAATAGAGCAAGTAATCGAGTGAGTAGATAGAAGAGTAATAAGACGAGTAGATAGAAGAGAAGAGCGAGCACTTGAGTAAGTAGATGGAAGAATAGTAGAGCGAGTAGTCGAGTGAGTAGATAAAAGGGTAGTAGGGCGAGTAGATGAAAGAGTAGAACAGCGGGTACTTGAGCGAGTAAGTGGAAGAATAGTAGGGCGAATAGTCGAGTGAGTAGATTGAAGAATACTAGGGCGAGTAGATGGAAGTGTAGAAGAGCGAGTACTTGAGCGAGTAAGTGGAAGAATAGTAGGGCGAGTAGTCGAGTGAGTAGATGAGAGAGTCGAACTAGTATAAGGGAAAGTAGTAGAGCGAGTAGATGGAAGAGTAGCAAGGCGAGTACCAACGCCTCGCCACTATAAAAAGCCTTAATCTAACGACATATTACCTATTAATAACACTTTCCAGTGCAAATCAAGCTTCACAAGTCGCACCAAGTTGCAGAACCACGTCCGCAGAATGCACCTCGGGATCAAGTACGACAGGAACATAGTGTGCGAGATCTGCGGGAAGAAGTGCACGGTGAGTTGCACGGCGGCGTGATCGAAACACGCGTCGATTGATTGTATTTTTTTGTTTAAAATGTTATATAGTCAGTTTTTTTCAACATGGTAGTTGTGATTTCTCTTTTTTATTTTTTTATTATTATTTTCTGGCGCAGAGGCGCAACGTCTGCCTGTAACGCGACGGTTACTGGGTTCAATTCCCAGTCGGGGAAGATGGATTTTTCTATTTCCATTTTCTTCATTCTGGCATCTAAGGCAAAGCGCGGCGTTGAGTTCCGCCACTCAACACGCAATGCCTCGAAAACGGCGGAAAGTGGGGACGGAGAAAGCAGGGACTAAACAACGGAGTGTCTTAACACTAGGTTTATATAGTTCCTGCAGTTCCTTCTGCCTACCCTGCAATATGCGGGATAAAGCGTGAAACTAAAAAAAAAAAACTTAAACGTTCAGTTATTAATAAGAGATGTCAATTGTTTTATAATAAATAATACAACAAAACAAGTCATGAGTACATCTGCACTAATACTAAACCGTCCTTAAGAACATTAAGTACGCGTGCACTTAAACTGAACCCCCCCCCCCCACCTCTCGCATAGTCCGCGGCGGCGCTGCGCTACCACCAGCGCCGTCACACCGGCGAGAGGCCGTACGCGTGCGCCTCTTGCGGCCGCGCGTTCGCCCGCGCCTCTCGCCTCTTGGCTCACGCGCGCGCTCACTCCGGCGAGCGCCCGCACGCGTGCGACCTCTGCCCCCGCCGCTTCACGCAGCGTCCCGCTCTAACCCGCCATCTGCGTGTTCACACGGGGGCGAAGCCCTACAGTTGTCACATATGCGATAAACGCTTCAGTCAGTCCAACTCGCTTCATTCACACGTACGTGCGCTTCATTTGAAGGTGCCTCGGAATGGAACCCGCGACCGTGTTAAAGCAAATGAAAATGTGAGTGGACAGTGAAAACGACATGTTTGTGTTGGTAACGCTATCTTTGTGTTGGTAACGACATGTTTGTGTTGGTAACGCTATCTTTGTGTTGGTAACGACATGTTTGTGTTGGTAACGACAAGTTTGTGTTGGTAACGACAAGTTTGTGTTGGTAACGACAAGTTTGTGTTGGTAACGCTATCTTTGTGTTGGTAACGACATGTTTGTGTTGGTAACGACAAGTTTGTGTTGGTAACGACATGTATGTGTTGGTAACGACATGTTTGTGTTGGTAGCGACATTTTTAATTGATATTATATATCTTGTATTATAAATAATGTCTTGTTAGGAACGTTAACAATATAAATGTATTGTGACAAATGAACGGTTTCTAAAAGGCGCGGGTTCGAATCCCGCTTCGTGTAATTTTTTTACATGTTTTGTGAATTTGTGGCATTATAAGGTGTATTTTGTATAAGATTGTGGTTTTAATTATAAGTTTAAATGAAAACAGTATTATAGTTGAGTTAAATGAAATAAAATGAAATATACAACATGTGTTTTAATAAATATGTACTAAAAGTAATTTGAGTTTTTTTTTTTTAAATGACTTAATTTTTGTTATATTTCTGAACTAACAAGTGGAAACCATCGTGGCGCAGAAGCGTAACGTGTACCTAAACGCGACAGTTTGTGGGTTCGATTCCCATGAGGGGAAGATGGATGGATTTCCATTTTCTTCGCTCTGGGAACTAAGCAAAGCGCGAGACTCAACACACAATGCCTCGAATATCTAGGTAGAAAGCATAATAACCTCTTCTTAAAGACCTCTTGGCAATGTTTCTAAGAGGCCATGTCTAAAGAGGTCAATAACAGTGAACGAGGTGGAAGAGGAAAATAAAACAAGTGCATATATAAAAAAATATTCTATATTTACACAGTAAACAGTAATAGTACCTAAGTTATTCATTATTGTACAAACTTCTTAAAGGCAGTCGTTTTAAACACACGTCTCTCCACTCTTAATATATATATATATATATATATATATATATGTATGTATGTATGTATGTATGTATGTATGTATGTATGTATGTATGTATGTATGTATGTATGTATGTATGTATGTATGTATGTATGTATGTATGTATGTATGTATGTATGTATGTATGTATGTATGTATGTATGTATGTATGTATGTATGTATGTATGTATGTATGTATGTATGTATGTATGTATGTATGTATGTATGTATGTATGTATGTATATATATATATATATATATATATATATATATATATATATATATATATATATATATATATATATATATAGTTAGTACTGATTAGTATTTTAAATGTATGCATATTTCACAACCGTCCATTAAAAAAAGTAATAAAACACAATTTTCCATTAAATTGAGCAAAAACAAAAAGGTATACATTTACTTAAACATCAATTTATTGAAAAAAAAAAACACAAATTTTAATGAAAGAAAACAGTCACAGATTCGATTCCAATTTGAAGCAGAACAATTATTTATATATACATATATATCATTCAATCATCATGAAAAGAATACAATTCTCTGTCTCACTCATCCCTATATAGCTGTCTCTGTCTAATCTCTCTCTCTGTTACTCCTCCTTGTCCAGAGTACCCTCTCCTCATTTACATGTATATCCTCCGCAAGTGGTCAGCAGTTGTGATGGCGTTGCATTGTGGACATATCTTCTTGGCACGGAGGGACTGCAGCCAGCATACCTGAAAATCACAGACACACATATATATATATATATATATATATATATATATATATATATATATATATATATATATATATATATATATATATATATATATATATATATATATATATATATATATATATATATATATATAATGTCTTTAATTATTCTATATATTAAAGATAATTGCATCAAAATCCATTGCAATGTGACAAAGAAAATGTAATAAAAAAAAACCATACATACAGACAGCGGGAAGAGAGTTTTATTCATTCATATTCATATATTATGGAGAGAAGAATAAGAAGGTAAAGTAAATATATACAAGATCATATAAAAATGTAGCTTAATTTAAATTTAAATAAAATTCACAAAATTAATAGAAATTATTATAAATATATATATTTTGTGTTTGTTATAAAGAAAAAAATATACAAATTAATATATATCTATATTAATATATATCGTCCAACGGTAGTGGGTTCGATTCCCTTAAGGAACTAGATTTAATTCATTTTCACATCGACAAGAAGCGAAAGTACTTGCGGGATACGGCGGGTTAGAGCGAGATAGAGCGTGTTTGATTTACTTCGTAATAATTAATATATCTATCTCTTTATCTATATATGTATGTATATAAATATTGATTTAGACCAGTAACTAGTGGGTTCGATTCCCATAAGGAACTAGATCTATTTCATTTTTACACAGGCTACCCCTCTACTTGCGGGATACGGCGTGTTAGAGCGGGTTAATGCGTGTTCCACTCACTTCGCAGTACACGTGCCAGCACTGTATGGACACGGCGGGCGATATGTACGGCCCGAGACAGATGAGACACTTCGCCTGGAAATTTATAAACATTATAAGAAGGTATGCAGCAAGAGGTACAGGTTCAAATCCTGTTTCAGTAATTTTTTTCCTAGAAAATCTATAATTGAAGAACACATTATATTCGGGAACGGAGAAAGCAGGGACTAAGTAACGGAGTGTCTTAACACTAGGTTCATATGGTTCCTACAGTTCCCTCTGCCTACTCTGCCATGTGCGGGACAAAGCGTGAAGCTAAAAAAAAAAATATTATTTATTAATATTAAGTAAAGGAGTTGCTGGTTCAAATCCAACTTAAACCTTCATAATATAAAATATATTTTTTTCTGTGGTTTTCTCTTACTACGGATACTTGCGGAGTTAAACGCCGCACTTTGTCTTATCAAAAGTACTTATTATTAAAAAGAAATAATAAAATGCACTCACTTCTAATGAAGAGTTTTGTTTTCTCTCCAAATCTTTGATTTTCGCCTTCAACGCTTGTATTCGGGTCTGAAAATAAATATGTCAAATTAAAATATTTTACACTACAAAATATGTACTAAAATAAATATTAAAAAATATTACAATATTCAATAATATATATACATATATATGTACTAGAACGATATAAAACATATACTATGTCTATGTGAGAGAGTGAAAAAAATGCCATTTAAATATATATACCCTTTATTTATTTTGTTTACCTTCACGCTTTATCCCGCACATGGCAGGGTAGGCAGAGGGAACTGCAGAAACCTAGTGCTAAGACACTCCGTTGCTTAGTTCCTGCTTTCTCCGTCCCCGCTTTCCGCCTATTTTGAGGCACTGCATGTTGAGTGGCGGAACTCAACGCCGCGCTTTGCCTTTAGTTGCCAGAGCGAAGAAAATGGAAATAGAAAAATCCATCTTTCCCCGACTGGGAATCGAACCCAGGAACCGTCGCGTTACATTTGATACCTCACATCATTAAAGGTAATGAAAAGCTTTATTAGCCTGTGTTAGAGCGAGACACAAGCATTGTTCCAATATAGTGTTAGAGTGAGACAGCATGCGTCCACTCACCTCCGCGCTCGCCTCCACTATGCCGTTCGACTTCACATCTGTTGTCTCCTCTTGACACTCTTGCGTGTCCATTTCTTCTGAATTTATAGGAATTTCCGCCTGGAAATTAAAAAAAATAAACATATATATATGTATATATCATTTTAATATGTATTGCTGTGAATGCAAAATGGCCGCCACAACAAAATGGCGGATTACATATTTTTATTAATGAATAAAAGGAAAGAAATACTAGAATGGGATAATAAACTAATATGTAAACTTAACAGAGTGTCTCAACACTACTTTCTCTCTGTTTTCCTCAGTCCAAACTTTGGCTTACAAGCAATCTATAATAAGCTTTATCACATATAAAATAAACCATACAATACTGTATTTTTTTCTCAATTCTGCACTGGCCTTTGGAATAAACTCTCCATAGCTTTTTTCCTTCATTTAATTCATTAAATGAAAATAATTTGAAAAAACACCTACTTAATGAAATTAAAAGTATCTGAAAAGTCTTCAGTTAACTAGTTTTATTTGTATAATTGTTGTGATTTGTCATTTTATCACTTAATTGTACTGTAATTTATCGATATTTTATTATTACTTGTATAAAGAAATAAGATATTGTCTTGAATGTCACTCGTTATTTGTCTATGAATTAATTTTAACATTTGTAATATCCGATGTTATAAATTTATTAATGGTTATAATTGATTATATATTTTATTATGGAATTGTATTTCAAAAATTAAATTATAATAGTTTAGTTGGCAACATTAAATTGTATCGGGAGTGGTCAACTGTGTGGGGTATAAATGAACTAGTATAAATATTTGATTGACCGTTCTTGGGAGGAACATTCTGAAGAGAACATTAAGTAGTCATGCCGTACCTTTTGATATCTGAATTGTACTCAGTATTAATAAATGTAACTGAAGAAGGAACCTGGTTTGATTCATTACATAATATAACATTTTTCTTTTATTTATTTATTTTTCTTTCATTTAACTATATATATTGCATTTATCCCATATTCACAGGTGGCTGGAAGAAGTCTCTTATAGGGACAAGTCCACCTTTGCTTATAATATTTCTGTGTTTCCGTCTGTCAATATATATATATATATATATATATATATATATATATATATATATATATATATATATATATATATATATATATATATATATATATATATATATATATATATATATATATATATATATATATATATATATATATATATATATATATATATATATCCTCTATATAATTTAATATAGAGATATTTATTTATTTATTTATTTATTTACAATGTTTCAATTTACATTTTCTTCATTTATAATATACAATATATTATTACATTACATACACACACAAATATACATTTATTAATACAAGTAGCCAAATTAAATATTTCTAATAATATTCTTATAATTTATTTGATTTTATGTATTTATTGTTATTGTAGATAAAAAAGCTTTTTCTCGAAATTTGTGTGAAATAAAAGTATAACCAAAGTACACAATATCTGCAAAATATATTACAAGGAAAAAAAAAAATGATTAACATTATAAACACATACTTTACTTTTTAAAACAGTTACAGTTTTATAAATTTGGGGCAAGAAGGGCAAGAAAATCACTTGAATGTCTTAACTTTGGATATCTCACTAGGATTCCCTGTGCGGAGATAGCCAATGATTCGCTCATTTACAGTACCCTCTTTTTATAATCATACTAGGAGAGTATACAATTACATCTTATGAAATTGTCGTGGTTGTTAAGTATAAATTATATATAATAATTATAGACTTAAATAAAATTTATAATTTATTTTGTATATATATAGCTGAAAAAAAAAATAAATAAAATAATAAAAAATATAAATAAACAAACAAATAGTAATTATATC
>JAZFAU010000741.1:0-53688 GCA_037178615.1 Dione vanillae
TTTCAATTTGTTTTAAAAAGGTCATACGTTTGAGCAGCAATATGAGGCAATCGTGAAATTATGTCGTTCAATGTGATTCCAAAATTAATAAAAATATTGTTTTATTCAATCTCATATATATATATATATATATATATATATATATATATATATATATATATATATATATATATATATATATATATATATATATAATATATATATATATATATATATATATATATATATATATATATATATATATATATATATATATATATATATATATATATATATATATATATATATATATATATATATATATATATATATATATATATATATATATATATATATATATATATATAATATATATATATATATATATATATATATATATATATATATATATTAATATATATATATATATATATATATATATATATATATATATATATATATATATATATATATATATATATATATATATTATATATATATATATATATATATATATATATATATATATATATATATATATATATATATATATATATATATATATATATATATATATATATATATATATATATATATATATATATATATATATATATAATATATATATATATATATATATATATATATATATATATATTATATATATATATACTATATATATATATATATATATATATATATATATATATATATATATATATATATATATATATATATATATATATATATATATATATATATATAGGATCTTCCAATAATGATATTGTGTTATATTCTTATACATATAAATAGTCTTATTAGTGGGTGGTATTAATCACAACATCTTTAACTTAAAAAAAATAATACAGGAAAATAACATTTTTATTTTCATTTTCATTATTACTTAAAAACTGTAAAGAAATATGTATTGCTATAAAATTTATATGCGTTCCGTGCACAGTAAACACTCAACCTAGGGGTCATTCGAGTTCTCCACTTCGGTTAAGATTCGAGAACATTCATCTGTCAGATGATTTCACTTTTCAAATGACATTACGTGAATGAAATGGGAGTAGATTTCTTGTTCGATATCCAAATATAATTATTATGTTTTGTAACGAATCTTACAACAGTGAAATTTTAAAGTTTTTAATACGTATTTATTTATTTATAACTTTTCCACTTAGAATCAATAAGATAATCACACGTGTACGTCAGATAGAGCAAACACAGGAGTGTCAGAGGAGGCCAATTCTATAATAAATATCGAATTGAAACTTACACACAAAGTTACGATGGTTCCAAGCGCGGCCTGGTGAGAAGAGCCCACAACAAACTCAACCAGGTTTCCCTAAACTATTGTGATCACTTCACAAACACAGAGTAATTATATATTTTTATTTGTATACATTAATATTGGTAGATTTGTAATGTGATGTCATTTAACATATGTTTTAACTTTAATCACACATTTTACGGTAACTGTATACAAATATTATTGTAAAAATATATTCTAAATTAGTAACACTAACAACTTAATATTTAGACTGTAATATTTGAATAAGTATTTGTTTAAATACTCCTTATTAATATTTGCTCATAATTCCTAATTATCAAACAGTTCTCTCCTTTCATAACCACCACCATCACTAAGTTACAGATAGTTATTGTTGGAGACTGTGCGTAGTTGATAGGGACTGCCTACCCTAGTATCAGTAATAAAAGACAGTGAATTTTGTTATAGTAGTTGTTGAATTAACGTTAAATATTTAAAAGAAATAATATATTTAACGTTAATTTAAAAACTATGTAAGTACTATATATGTTCAAAGACCATGTATCTAATCAATTTATAATGTGTTTTAAATGTTGGTATACCCGTATTTGAAGTCATCACCTTCAGTAGCGGAATGTACCTGCATTTGAGCTGGACTCACACGTCGCTCTGCGGTCTACTTTATTACCATCACAATTATGTGGAACGAACCCGTTACCACACTGAAATAGAGGCTCCATCAACACGTGGCGTTGGAAAGTCTAAAGGTGGTATCCAGCCAGGGTATAGTATCACAACATTCTTTGGCTTGATACCACCCAGAGACCTCATTGTTCTTTCTGTATCGTCAGAATACAACTTCGAGTTTTTGAATTTTCCTGATCTTGCACAATATGTTCTAATATATGATCTAAATAGCGGAACAAACCAATTTTGTTTGATAGTTAATAATTTATTAGCATAATATTACAATATAACGGTTTTAGTTGCTACATTTAGCTACATTTTTAGGGTTCCGTACAAAAATAAAAAAACGGAACCCTTATAGAATCACTCGTGTTCCTGTCCGTCCGTTTGTCACAGCCAATTTTCTCTGAATCTACTAGACAGAATCAGGTGAAATTTGGCAGGATGGTGTAATGCCCTGACCTGAACACAGATGTGTAACGTAAAAAATATTTTTTTGAAATAAGGGTAATTTTCGGGGGATAAATTAGGTAATTAAAAAAAAAATTGCGAACCTTACTGAGTCATATATCAAATGAAAGGGCTTGTTATCAGGATCTCGAATATATATTTTTTAATATTTTAAAATAAATAATTTCGATGATATTAGCCTAATATAGTTTATGGCTTGTAGATTACAGGAAAACCTATAAGGATTTTATAAATTGAAAATAAAATGGTAAATTCGATAAAAAATGTTTTTAGGGAAAAACCGTTTTCCGTACGAAACCCTTTCCACGCGAGCTCAACTCGCACTTGACAATTTTTATAACAAAAATCAGTAGTATTAAAATTACCTGTCATGAAATGAACATTTTTCCTGAACGTGATTCTTATTTTATTCAGTTCTATTTTACTGAGTAATACGAAAAGACAGCTAAATTATAGTTTAATGTTCTTATAAATAAAATGCTTCCGAATTAATATACAAATGCTAATATTATTTGTTTATGTGTAAAATTATGCACAGTATCTTTATTTCAAAGGCTTTTCGAAAATTTATTATGAAATTATATTCACACATATTTTATTTTTCTTTTTGAACTTAAAAATGAATGAAGAGGACCGTCGTGGCGCAGAGGCGCAACGTCTGCCTGTAACGCGACTAACGCGACGGTTTCTGGGTTCGATCCTCAGTCGGGGATGATGGATTTTTCTATTTTCATTTTCTTCGCTCTGGCAACTAAGGCAAAGCTCGACTCCACTCAACACGCAATGCCTCGAAAACGGTGGAAAGCGGGGACGGAGTAAGCAGAGACTAAGTAACGGAGTGTCTTAACACTAGGTTCGTATAGTTCCTGCAGTTCCCTCTGCTTACCCTGCCATGTGCGGGATAAAGCGTGAAGCTAAAAAAAAAAAAAGAACTTAAAAATAAGTAACAAGTGTCAAGTGTTCCTAGGTATGATTGTAAATTTCAAATTCCAGTGGAAAGTCTTCCTAGAAACCTCCACAAAAAATTCATTTATGCAATAACAGTAGTCACATATACCCTATATGTGTGTAATAAATATTTTATTCGTTCAAAAACATGTTACATGTGAAAATAAAAACAGTGACAAACGCTTAGTCATTATTACTGGTTTCAAAACTTATTTAAATTGCTTAAAGCTTAGCAATGTCATCTTAATTTAATTTAAAAAAAATTACAAATAGTACCAACTCTATGTTAATCCTATTATTTAGTTCATCTTCTCCTTTATATTTGAGAGAGCGTTTTCAGCTGGCTCTTCCAAGTGATAGGCCTGTGCACTCCTGTGTTGCTCATAGAAAGCTTGGATTTCCATCGTGTTAAAACACGTGTTTTTCGAAAAATCATTTACGTATGTATGTATATATGTATATATTTATTATATTATTTTAGCAGGTATATATTTTTTATGTATTTTACATGATGATATCTATATATATTATGTATATTTCTATGTTGTGTTAAATAAGACGTTAATTTTTATGCAATATAGATACCGTACCACATTCAATGTTTCTGGAAGAGATCTCTTTTAGAGATAAGTCATCTTTTGCACATTTGATTTATACTCTTATATATTCTATGCATCTTGTCTTGTGGTACATAAATAAAATAAAATGTTCAAGAATATTTGAATGATCATAATATGAGAAATTAAGCTCATTTGAATTTCATGCAGGACACCCAATACAGTGAATATTTAATATTAAAGTTGTGAAATTCATATTCAAAAGAGCAACTATTCCGTTTCTCACTGGCTGCGAGTTCTTGCGAGAGAACTACCTTTGGAACAGGTGGCACCGACATGTTCAATCGGCAATTTCTAAAGTGCTTATAAAATAATCTTTTGAATTTTTTTCAACTAATCCAACTTGCCAAAATAATTTTCAAACAAACAAAATATTTATTACACACATATTGCGAAGGACATATTGGGGACGGAGTAAGCAGCGACTAAGTATCGGAGTGTCTTAACACTAGGTTCTAATAGTTCCTGCAGTTCCCTCTGCCTACCCTGCCATGTGCGGGATAAAGCGTGAAGCTAAAAAAAAAAAAATATTGCGAAGCAACAACTACTGTACTAGATGAGGTCTCTTGGGCAGAAACCTGCCCAAGTAAGAAATTCCAGTGGAATTTGAAATCTACAATCATACCTAGGAATACTTGATATAAATGAACAGAACGCAAATTCAATAACAGTTCTGGAGTTTTAATTAATAGGCAAGTATAAAATATTATGTTATTGTTACCATCGGGGATTATATGTTTCTTTTTCCTGATATGGAAAACATAGTGCGGTGTGTAACATCATGTAAATATTTACACTTTAAAATTAGTAAAAGCTAACCGGTAATAAACGTGTCAATTGTATGTTAGTACTGAATGTAGATGGAATAGTTTATATTTTAACCACTCGCTTCACCCGGACCTTAGTGTGCACACAACAGACCTATTTGTAACGATAATTAGGATTCCTCTAAATGCATCGTTCAAGTTTTACTTTAATGGTATTTTATAAATGTAAATTGACTACAAATTGTTAGATGGATATTATGTTGTAATTGCGTTCCTTGTTATATTTTTCTTCATTTCTTTGTTTTTGACATTTATTTAATAGTTATGAGGTTTCTTTATTACTTTTTGTTTATCATTGTTGTTATTTTTGAATTTCATCATTCTCTAAGTTATTGTTAAACGTGTACTTTTAAATAAAACAATTTAACCGGATTTATCGCGTATATTACGTGTACTTTTATTCAAACATTTAGAAAGTTTTGTAGATAATTTTATTGCAATGTTAAAATTTTACTAAATAGTACAACGTCTTATTATCAAAATCTCCACGCCACTGAAGTTCTAACATACAAATTAGCAAATTTGTGACTGTCTTTCAAATGCTTGCTAACTTACTAGACAGATGACATGTGATCGTGGGTTGAAGTTATATGTAGACAAACGCGCGGCGTGGAGTTGTGTCAGTAACCTTGAACTGAGAGTTCTTGCATTTAAAAGCGGAGTATTTGACTCGTTGTGGTGAAACATATACAAAAAGAATCCCGGGGAAGTGATTCCTCCAACCCTGACTCAGTCGACGACTTCCGTTTAGAAATGACTAAATAAGAATACTTAACATGAATGACATAAATTATATTTGTTATTATTTTTATGGGACAGGATAAAACTGGAAACTAAAAAATATGCAAATGAACCTAATATCTCTAAAAACTAGGCAAAGCGCGGCGTTGAGTTCCGCCACTCAACACACAAAACCCCGAAAAAGTCGGAAAGCGGGGACGGAGAAAGCAGGGACTAAGCCATGGAGTGTCTTAACACTACGTTCATATGGATCCTGCAGCTCCCTCTGCCTACCCTGCAATAAAAAACAATATATTTTGGTTAAGCAATTTCGATTTCTTTGTTTTTTAAAACGAATTACATAAAATTGTTTAGTATTGTCAAGAAGAAGAATATTTTGTATTAAAAATTACTAAGCACATATATTATTATTTTGTGATCGTTTCATGTAAATCGCATTTTATATTTTTTTATTTTTGGAAGAAAAAGCTTTATATAAATCAATAAGCAACAAATTTAAAGCAACAATTAATAATAAAAGGCCACCGCACCCAGAGATGACAGTTAATATTCATTCCAATTTTTGTTTACGATTATCTTGATCTTCTTCTCTTTAATTATGGCGTTTCGAGCGTGCCAGTTGAGCACGATTCACTTCGCCAATGTCACGTTGAATGAAGAAAAAATATCATAATGATAAAAACATATACTCTATTTATACGTATTTACACAATGATAGAAATAAAAAAATGCATTTATATAAAAACATTTTGTAACCTAAAATGAAATAATAAATAATATTCATTTGACATAAATACTACTTACATAAAACAATTTTATGCTTAAACCATAATAAAACTAATAGCGGCCGTAGAATAGGAATAGCGTAGAAATCTGCTCTAATTTTAATAATAAATTAATTTGTAAGCACCAACTGAGCATTATGAGTATTTCTCGGTGCGCTGAATTAAATTAATAACCTTCTGTTCACAAGACAAGTGATTTATCGAAAGTACTTTTAAGTCTCCGTGAGTCTTAATGTAAATTATATGTTGTAATATCAATATCTATTTTTTTAAAACATATTGAAATTAGTAAATGTGTTAATAGCAATTTCTACATATGTTGAAATAAAAGAAACGACACTAAAACAAAAATAAATGACTGTTAAACACTTTTAGTAAAAAAATAAGTTATTTAAGTTTTGAGAAAAACTTTCGATACTTCAACTATATCCCCAAAAAATAGTGTTAAAAAAATTAATAATCCTTTTTTTTATTATTTTATACTTACTTACTAGTAGTATCTTTAAAGATTTTGATAGTTTAATGTTCAATATTTTATAATTTATAAAAATAGTATACTGTGACAAATTTTAAAAATTTTGTCAATTTTTTGACAAAATAAATTACGTATGTAAGAAACCATACGACTGATGATGCTTCATGATAGTGTTGTCGTTGATGCATCATCCTTCAAAATCTTTGGTACCTCACACAACCTTTAGAAAGTGTATAAAAATAAATAAAGATCGTTGCGAGTAGTTGCGTAGTCATAATTGGTAAAATTATTTAAATATATCTAATAATAAGTAGTATAAGTAAAGCACTTATGAATCGGTATATAAGACGTTTATTTTAAGCCAAAAGAATAGTACATACATATACACACACACACACACACCCTATATCACTGCAAAAATACAGGTTTAAGGGACGTAAAACTACTTTTAATGGTTGTAATTACTTTAATTACATAAGGAAAAGTATAATACATTAATATTTTGCTGGGTCACCCTTTAATTTCATTACAGCAGCAACTCTGTGGTGCATGCTGGGTACCAGTTTCGCACATTCCTTTGGAGAAATTGCATCCCATTCTTGCACCAATTCGTTTTTAAAGCAGTTTGTGATCTTATTAGATGCTCTTTTATTTACTTATATATATGCCAAAAAGAAACTAAATTACTCTATAAAACCGTGTAAAAATACAACTTTTACATGAGCAAGGGAAGACTCAAAAAGAAATTGCATAGTTGGTGAAATGTTCGCGGTGCGCAGTGCAATGTGCTATTAAACGTTTTGTGGAGACTGGCACTCACGCAAATTAGTAAATCTTAGTAAGTAATATCGGATAATTTACAAGTAATTACTTAAGATACCAAATGTAGAGGATCTATATCTTATAGACCCGTACATAAAACTTTAATTTCCGTACAGCAGCATGAATCTAGTTGGGTATAGGGACTATAAAGACAACACAAAGGATCCCGTAGGGTTAAGTAGCTTTTGAACTACTTACAACTTAAAATAACTGTTTTGGGTAAGCTGTTGTACATGCTGCTGTTTTGATCACTTTTTCGTTTTCATATTTAATTGTAGACATTTTGTAATATTCTTTAAATATTAAAAAGATCTTATAATATTACTTTACAAATAAAAACAATCTTGAGAATTGCAACTGAGGTCTTTTCTAATTATTTTTATTTTGTTTAGAAATTCAGGTTCAAAAATTGGCTTTTACAGTGTATTTTGTATCAAAATATAGGTTTTTTAAAACCATACTCTTCTAACATATTTTGATAACGTACTGTAATAAATGCTACAAAAAATTACAAAACGTTTTATTATTATTTGTGTTCTATGTATTAATATAATCAATATTTGTAATAAGAACATATAGTGTAAGTTAAAAAAGGGTACGGACCAAGTGTCTGTAGAGCTAACTATTTTGAAAAAAAAAAAAAAAACAATATGATTTGTGTTGCTTTTTATTTCTTTTTGATTTTATGATTTTTTAATTATTATATTCCATATAGACAGTTACCTCCAGAATATTTTACTTTTTAATTATGCATAGAATAGTAAAGCTGTCTATGAAATACTGTTCTTTAGTGTAGTCTTTATAGTTTCAGAATAAAATGTAAATGTATAGGGATTCCGTTGATTTCCATTCAGCTACTATCTAATATTATCTAAAACAAAATTAAAAGTTATTATATAAATACAAGGTAATCTAATTTTACAATCGGTTTCGAAAATTATTAAAATAAGTATTATGTTCGTAGGAACGAAGAAAACACATGAGTTTGTAATTAACCGTGTAATTCTGTATATAGCTTCATTGTGTCTGACAATATTTTAACACACCCACTTAATTCACTTTATTATTTAACAAAGTAAAAAACTACCCTCCATTTTATAATCACAACATTGTACATAACAATAAGATATTTGCTAAAAATTTAAATGATAACATAGGGATTTATTTGAAAACTACAAAGGGCCATTTCAATGGCAATTCAACGTTTGTGGAAAGAGGGAGAATGAAATAATAGTGAACGGTGTGAGGCGCTTATGTTGAGTCAATGAGATTTTCGTCTTAAATGTTGAAGTACTTTTTGCAATATTCTTTGAGAGCTAAATTTTTCATATAAAAATAATTTTATTTTGCTTTAAAAATTGCCTTCGGACAGATTTATTTATAATAATGGTTTATTTATAACAGCTGTAATGTGATTAAGTGTGTTATAAAACAAATAATATGATAATATAGTATAGAATATATAAAATAATTCCTTTTATGAGAAAGAACAATGTATGTATGTAATCGAAAACGTCAGCCCTGGGAATTGTTGCAATCTACATGAGGCGTGGTTTAAGTCTCGCTGCATTCAAATTTTTATATCTCTTCTATAAAACAAAATAACAGTTTTGATATTATTAAAATAGAATATTTAAGAATCAAGAAATCATATCTAACTTCATAATTTCGAGTAGTTCAAAGTAGTGTTTTAATTTAGGTTGCTAATAATTTCAGTTTATATTTCTTATAGAAAGCGTGTTGTTGCAAATTCGAAAAATGATGAATAACATTATTAGAATAACCATGTCTTTATGTAACGTAAACATAATGTAGAAAGCATGGTAAAATTACGTGAAATCCAAAAAGAAGATGAAATAAATAACACATTAAATGAAATGAATATGTAATTAGGCGAAGTAATGTTAGTTTTAAAACACTCTATTTTACATTTTGAATACAGCAATATATTGAGTGACAGCACACTCAACGATGTATTTTGTCTACCAGAGTGAAAAAATGACTTACTTGAAAATACGAATTTATTTGTATATTTAATTAAGTTATTATTCCCTAAAGTCGGCCTTGAATCCACAACCTGCATCCTCTTTCTGCGTGGTCAACGTCAAACATATATTCGTTTTACAATTATGAAAAACCCAAATGTAAGGCATTATTCAACATAAAGATTCACAAGGCGTCTTTAGGAAACAGTATCGAGGCGGAACGACTACACTCAAAAGTTACTGCACCCAAAATGCTTGTCTCAAAAGATATTCGAGTGTATGCTCATCAAAGATAATTTGCGAAAATTGTAAATCGTACAGGTGCAATGAATACGGAAATGTAAACATATATCTGCTATATTTCTTTGTATGAAATATAAAAAAATCGATTTAAATAATTTCATAGTAACAATTGGTTTTATTATACATTTCATTTTACATGAAACGAGCGTTTATTAACTTTCAACCTTTTTAAATACTTGACAATTCTGTCTTTTTGTCTTTTATAAAGCTTAATATATTTTTATAATTATTGTAATATACAAGATAATAGTTTTTATCAACAGTTACTTACCCTTCACATACGTATATACGTTATTACTGACTCACTATATAATTTCGAAGTCAATAATAACGTTAATTTTACAATACTTTACATTTTTAAATAATCTATGTGAACATAACAAACCGAAAGGGATGGTTACTCTCAGGATGTACTAGATTGAATTCAAAAACTTGTTATAAAGTTTATATTGTATACAACTACAAGCCTTTTGGTGTTAAATAACCTATTTATAAGCCTATAACCTATATTCATCATGATAGAAATCTTGACGTAACTTACTAATCTGTTGTCAGAGTTATCTCGAACATTTAGAATTGATCATATATTAAATGTTAACAAAGCCAACAATTTAAAAAAAAATATTTGTTATAAGTATTTTTTATTAAACAAAATTAATTTCTTTGTTCACGGCTTCCTCCACGTGAACTATAGTGTTCCTTATTTAGTAGTTAAAAGTATTGCAATCACGTGGTATTGTAAAGTCTATAGTTTTACATCTATTAAAAGCATATTTAAGCCTTTAAAATATTTTACGTGTCCAAATATGTACATGTCCTCTTTTTAACCAAAGCCACAAATTATGCTCGTAAAAGCGCCCTGTTTTTAGCGCAACGGAACAATTATAAATGACATGGTTTCACCGAGATGTGGTCCTTACAACCAGATACGTTTCTGTTATATTTATGTCTTAATATTGATGTTTGTATGTACTAACATGATTTACTTATTTATATTGACTTAACACCACACTATTTCTTGCTGCTTGCATGCTTGTTGAATATTAAAATACCATTCATATTCATTGTATTCAAATAGAAATCGAACTCGAAACCATCGCGTCTGCATATGTGCAAGCAAAGTGCTACAGTGTCGCGACAGCTCCCTTAGAATATTGTTCCTTAATTAATATACTAGAATACTGTTCGTGTTCTCGTTGAGATTTCCTCGAAGTCTCGTCCTCGAAGTCTCAGGCGAATAAAACCGTTAGTAAAGAATTTTCCGAAAATAAATCTGTTGAAAATATTACATTTATTTTTTTTACTTTCTTGTCTACTTTTTTATAAATATAAGCTTTATATTTATATTTAGAATAATTTTAAAACTTAATTTACAGACCTGTAAGATAGAATAGCAGTTATACGTAAAGAAGCCAATTATAAATACAACTGTCGACCGTATACCAGCCTTTTTATTTCAGAGAAGTCAGAGTTGACAATCGTTGAATTAGCTGGCTGCCTCAATTAAAACGTTGTTGGGAACAATGCGGCCATTACAAAATGAAATTAAAAAACTGAACTCGAAAAAAATATATTTACGCAAAAACAACAAAGCTCTTGAATTATTTTTCGTAACATGACAATTGTGACAGATTATAGATGATAAAATTTATGCGTGTTTGTTTTATCAGTATCTATATATTTAAAAGTATAGATATTTATTAGCAGACCATCTAATATAAAAGGACCGTCGTGGCGCAGAGGCGTAAGCGTCTGCCTGTAAACGCGACGGTTTCTGGGTTCGATCCCCACTTGAGGAAGGTGGATTTTTCTATTTCCATTTTCTTCGCTCTGGCAACTAGACAAAGCGCGTCGTTACTTTCCGCCACTCACCACGCAATGCCTCGAAAAAGGCGAAAAGCGCTTTCCGCAACGGGGTGTCTTACTACTAGGATCGTATGGTTCCTGCAGTTCCCTCTGTCTACCCTGCCATGTGCGGGATAAAGTCTGAAGCTATCTAATATAATATCACAATAAATTACGCTTAGGATTAGACGTAAATACTGAAATTCTCATTTGAAAGTATATTGTTTATATAAATTATGATAGCATTCTTAGATAAGATACGCAACTGTTAAGCCATATTGAAAACTCATATTGTATTTTAAATACACTTACAATAAATTGATATATTTTATTTTATTAGCACACAAAATTGAAGTTATTTTGTGACTTGTCATTAATGATTAACTATATACACGTCATTATGTCATGGCGTATGACAACGTCATTATGTCGAACTTATAGTACACACTTTACATTACAACTTATGATAAATAGATCTTATTTAGGTATAAGTGTACGTTTCGTACCTTTTAAATGTTTGTTTCCTGATGGCTTATATATTGTATCTTTGTATTGTAATTTTGTTGATGTTGTTAATATTTTGTTCTTTTACAAGACTTCCTCCTTAAAAGATTAATCTGAAGCAGAGAATGATACTGGAAAATCTGGATACAAAGAAAATATTATGTAATTTATAATGTCATTAGTACTTAATTATGATGAACGTATTTTAGTCACAAGGACATAAAACTTTTAATAACGCAAATTTTAATAGATTATTGAAGTGAAACTTTATTATCGGCACTGGAAAATTATCTACGCGTCACATTTTTCTATTACGCGCCATGTTTATTTTGCTCCTCTTACGGTTGATTCAGACGAAGTAGTACTTTTTCTCTTAATTTTCAAGGGTACATCAGCAGTTGGTGATTTATGTATGACTATGAATATTTTGATTGTTGCATTATATATATATATATATATATATATATATATATATATATATATATATATATATATATATATATATATATATATATATATATATATATATATATATATATATATATATATATATATATATATATATATATATATATATATATATATATATATATATATATATATATATATATATATATATATATATATATATATATATATATCTACTAATCAGAAGTTGGGCGATATTATTAATTTTCTTCACCATTAATTGATGCCGTATACAAGTGAAGGTGCCGCTTTTCTCGGTATCAATAATGATAAAATACAGTCGTCGGTATTTTTTTCATGCAAAATTGACAGTAAAATCTCCACTTACAATCATTTTTAAGTGGAAATTTTAATTTCGTTTTTGCATCTAAAAAATCTTTTAAGCTTGTTGAATTTTGGAAAGATAAATTGAATTTATCCACGATAGCAATCCTCAAACGTCAACAATCGGCACTACAGCTGATGGAGTTTTTACGGAGTTTCGACGACTAATTTTTGTGGAATGTAAACCATATATTTCATATTTTAGTGACCATAAGCCAGTAATTACAAAAATGTATAATAATGATAACAATGATAGTAATAATTCTTTTTTTATGTCTTCAAGTTTTACCCCCCGTGACATGACGTGTTAAGATACTTCGTTCCATATATTTTGCCTTTTCGAGTGTTAAGACAGTGCTTAGTGCTTAGTCTTGTTATCTCCGTCCCCGCTTTCTGCCTTTTTCGAGGCATTACGTGTTGAGTGGCGGAACTCAACGCCGCACTTTGCCTAGTTGCTAGAGCGAAGAAAATGGAAATAGAAAAATATATCTTCCCCGAGTGAGAATCAAACTCACAAACCGTCTCATTTACAGATAGACGCTACGACTCTGTGCCACGATGGTCCTCAGTAATAATTCTATTACAATCAATTAGGAATGCTATAATAATCATAGTGGCAATAATTTAAAAAGATATAATTGTTTCATTTGTATGTATGTCTATGATAATAAACGCTTTTTGTTTTAACTTTATCCAATGTAGCTTTCTTTAACCGATTTCTCTAAAGTGGCATATAATAGATCATTTTTCGAAAAATAATGCGTGAAAAATGATGTAAAGAAGTTTAACTTCTTACGTGTGTACACGAGTACATTTTTTACCATCACGGATTTATTCCGTAGTAGGTACACATGGGTGCAAATTATTGTGTTTAATATTTATTATGTTGAAAATACGGAAAATTTTTATTATTATTGAATATTAAAATAATTAATTGAATTGTGTAAAAAAACCTTACTTGAAATGTCAAATTCTTTATGATATATTATTTGAAAATATAATAAAATAAAATATTAATCATATAAAAAGACACACAATTATATAATGCTTTTTTACTTCTGTATTTATCGACGTGCGACATTAAACCGATTAATACTACTTTGTCATTTTATTATAAAAATGGACTCTGAACGGCGAAGCTCTGGCCCAGCTCCGACATACACTATGGGATTTAATTAACTACAGTTTAAAAGTACTCTATGCAAAGTAATTACATTAGCTGTTGAAATTTTCAATATATAGGAATTAATTTCTATATCAAATTTAAAAAAAGTTGTGAAACGACGTTTTTGAGTTAAAGGTTATTACCATACCTATTAATGATTTCATAAATGATAACATACCTTGGAAATAAAATGCTCGCTCCAGTCTAGTTCAAGGGTATCGTTGTCAATAATAAGAATTGTGAAATTGTAAATATATAGAACACTAAAAAATAAAAAAATAAACAGATTAAGTCCCGCTGAGTTTCTTGCGCCGGTCCTCTCAGGTCTGAGGCATTAACATTAGCGAATCGGTGGTAAATTAAATTGATTATGAAGCTTATACTTCTTATTTTGAATAAAATTATTTGACTTTGAATTAACGACACGAAAGTTGTGCGTTTTGTGTGCTTGAATTCCCCATCTAAAGAATGTATAAGTCGATTTTAACATAAAATTATATATAATACATATATAATGTAAGTGTTCCAATTAATCCGATAATAAGACAATTGTGTTATAATTTCAAATTATTTTTTTTTTTTTATAGCTTCACGCTTTAGCCCGCACATGGCAGGGTAGGCAGAGGGAACTGCAGGAACCATACGAACCTAGTGTTAAGACACTCCGTTGCTTTTTTCTCCGTTCACCGCTTTCCGCAGTTTTTCGAAGCTGCGTGCTGAGTAGCGGAACTCAACGCCGCACTTTCCTTAGTTTCCAGAGCGAAGAAAATGGAAATAGAAAAATTCATCTTCCCGAGTAGGAATCGAACCCACAAACCGGCGCGTTTACAGGCAGACTAGCGTAGCCGCCTCTGCGCCACGACGGTCCTCAAATTACTTTCTTGTCTTGTTTTGTATAATTAATAAATCAGAAGAATTTTATATTAATGTAACTAAGAAACGACGTGACGCCCTGAATGTGTTTAGTCCCGAGTGATAGAGACAGCAGATATTAATAAATTAACAAAGTTTGTTCTTTTATACTAAGCCTTATCTTAGTTTTAAGTAACTTATTAGAATAATTATTTTGCTTGTGTTTTTGAATATTTATCTCATTTCTTTTTAAAGTTAACGTACTAATATTAAAATAATATACAAAGTGATTCGTGGCCCAAATTTCTTGTGCGTAGATTATATATAAATCCTTCACCTTTTCTAAGATTTCCATTTTGATGGATTTCTAAGTTGCGTAGTAATAAAATTCATAGTGCCCTGATAATATCCTGCCCAATGTTCTTCTATTCACTGTGAGATACGTATAATTTCAATGAGATCCTATTCAAATATACACTAAGTTTAAGTTAACATACAAGGGTATACAGAATGCTTTTGAAAATCTCGATTACAGATTTACTACACAAAACATATAAGGCATTAGAAGTTAAATAACATTTGTATAATGACAAGTTCAGTCATAAAGAATTTTTTCTCATTATTTTGTTTTATACTTTCAATAAAATAGTATAAGTCATTTATTGTATTTACTCCAACATTCTATTTAGATCAATTTGTAAATAGACCTTAGTCTATCTTACAAGCAGTAAGAAGTTTAATGAATGGTGAATATTTTAGGCGTCTTGTTCCTGGTTCTTACCTGTAATAGATCATTAAAAAATTTCACTGTGCTGTGATCGCTCCCGCGGGTCAATTGTATGGCAATCTGCCAACTCACTCCTTTGGCACTCGTCAACACACAAATCTAACCACACTCAGTCTAATGGACTGAAACTGCCGACATAAAGATTTTATTCAAAACAAATTTTCATCATTGTTATATATAGTTAGTAATGGTATAAATAATGGAATTATACTATGGTCCTCGTATATACACATGTAAGTAACGAATTAAAGATATATTAAAATTGTATACTTTTCAAATAACTGTACATAGTGCTGTATTAATATATAAGAAAATTTACAGGAATAGAAAAAAATGTGTGCATAACTTATCTCTAAAAAAGATTAATTCGGGAAGTTACAGAATCTATATTTTGTAACTATTAATTTATTGTTAAATAGATAGTATATTTTAAATATAATTATTTTAAAATATTAATGATATTAAATAAATATTAATTAATAAATATTAATTAAGGTTGAAAGCGCTGTTTCAATTTTGATGTAAAGGTGGATTAAATTGGGCATTGAGCAAGTGATTTTTCATTCAAATACGCGATAAACGTACGTTATTCAAGCTTTCTAAAAATTATACCTAATTAAAATCTATTTCTCTCTAACAAAAGCAGAAAAAATATTTATATCTTGAAAATTCAATATTTGTAAATTTTTCTTGCTATAGAACATATATATATTAGTTAGTCTGAGAACCTTTGGTATAGGATAGCTCAGTCAGCTCATTGTGGCACTTTGCCAGCTAACCATAATGATACAAATGTACCAGGCAAGTACGAGTAAACCATAGTACTACAGTAACTAACTTTTGTGTTGTGTCTTAATTTATGCTTTTATTAAAATTTCAGTAAATATAATAACGTATACTTTTAAGCATATCTTTCAAAAAGTAATTAAAATGAGAGAAATGGAATTTTATTTATACAACTTACACAGATTCAAAATACTACGACTAATAAACAGATTAAATACAAACTACACTATTTAAGTGAGGAGCAAAGCCCTAACATTTTAATAACGTTAAACAAATTCAACCATTACTTCGTGGAAGTCCATCCTAACTTATAAAGGAACTAATATGTAGCTACTTCCGCTATGCAATAGTAGTCATGCAAAGAAGTGCAACACCCGCCCGCTGATGAATGCGCACGCGGTAAAGAATGCGAAACACAATTACCACCGTTACTCTAATCTTCACGAGTTTCATCTTTCCGCGGGGCATCCTCAGGAGACTATGTTATTATTTAAGACGGCCGATGTTAATTCCCATGTCACTTTCTTTCAGTACTTGGATATAAATTGAACATCCAAGCTGACATAGCACAATTCTGTTTGACACCCGATTGAATGGCACACGAGGCGACAGTCAGCTCCTACTCGCACACAGGCTGAATGATCTCTATAAAAAGACTTTACAGCAAAGGTCTGCTCACATTTTATCAGAACAGTATCTCCTATGGGAGTCTAATAGCAGCCTTTCAGAGCCTCTCTTTTCAGTCCTCGCTAAAATATTTGCCTGTAGTTTACCATCTAAGCTAATCAAATTAATAGCCCTATAGCTTCCACCGTTTATTTTTGAACCTTTGCCTTCATAAAAGGCACTTTGACATCTCCTTGTAAAATTCCACCAATCACTGCAAAGCACGTGATCTACTAGCACGCCTTTCTAAAAGTTGACCAACAACCCCGTGAATTACTAATTTCTTACCAGAAAAGCCTCATGTTTTCCCGGAAACTGTTCGTCAACTTTTCATCTCTTTTCCTCTAAGTCTTTTCATGCTTCATCTTAATCAGTACTTTTTTTGGTACTTTTGCAGCTTATTCTATTTCTTTTTAATTTTTCTCATACTCTAGGCTTTATAAACTTGCTATGCCTTCTTTTTTTCTACATCATTTTTCACTTCATCATCATCGCGACCACCATTCATCGCGCTTTTTGCTAGAGCCTCTTTTCCCTGTGCTATATATCTTTATCGCAGCTTCGATCACGCAATTCCTAAGCTTCTGCCAACATACTTCGATATTTTCTATTCTCATTTCACAACTGTCCAGCTTTTTACATACCCCTTCTATATATTCCTCCCTAATTCAACTTCTTACGCGATGATTTGATTCCAAGTATGTACGCTGTGTGTATGTACATCGCGTGCGGTTGCCCTTGTCTACGAATAGATCCCTTATTCTAGAAATTATGAGATAGTGGTAAATTCCTAAATCATCAACCTTAGAGACACGTGTGTTCATCACTTGTTTTCTAATCCGCTTCCACTAGGACCACAAGGCAATCATATTTTTCTCTCCTATTTGTTACTTATACACGTGAATTTATTTGTGGTGAAAGATGATATTTGTCACGAACAAATTCCTTTCCTTACAACGTTCCAAAATTAACTTTCTATGAATAAAAATGAAAAAAATATTACCAATCGTAACGTAAAACTTGGCACTACGTTTGAGCTTCATTAATTTTTCTCACAATTTATCAGAAGCTCGACAATCTATTACGTTACTTTGAAGTAATTTTATATACTTAAAAAAATATTATATGACATTTGCTTGACAAAAACAATTATTATATTTTAACATTTAGAAATATCTTTTGTCTAACATGGTAGTTGCGCGTTCAATCCCTGCCGAAGGGATATTTTTTATCATTATTTTTATTATCTTAATACGAGAAGTCGAAACAAAACTTTGACTTCATGTGCCCTGAATTTGGTGGAAAGTGAAGAACAGAGGGTCCTAACAAAAGATTCCTCTGCTTACCCTACACCCTCATATAAAGTGAAAATTTAATTAAATAAAAAAATCCACTTTATCATCGCCTTTGAAGTATATTTCATTATTATTTTTTTAGCTTCACGCTTTATCCTGCACATGGCAGGGTAGGCAGAGGGAACTGCAGGAACCGTGGAACCTAGTGTTAAGAATTCCCATCGCTTAGTCAGGGACTAACTTTTTCCGTCATCGCTTTCCGCCTTTTTCGAGGCATTGCATGTTGAGTGGCGGAACTCAACGCCGTATTTTACCTCGTTTCCAGAGCGAAGAAAATGAAAAACGTTATGAGTTCGAGTGGGAATCGAACCCTCAAACCGTCGCGTCTCCAGGCAAATGCTTACGCCTCTGCGCCACGACGGTCCTCAATAAATATATAACATGTAATAAATGTAATATTTTAGTAGTTCTAAATGAGATTTTATTTATTAGTCAGTCTGTATGTTTGGAATTGAACGAGACGATTGTTGTTCGTTAAGACGGAGTAGGATATTGAAAAGTCATACGCACAGGCAATTTAATGTTAAAGTAAAATCTGACGTAGTTAAACAATAATAAAAATCCTTTGGCCTCTCCAAAGGATTTTTAAACAAAAATATATTTTGTAATTTATTTAAGAATAGAAACGCTTTATAAATATTGGCTAAAATGCAACGGTTATGTAAAATTCAAATGACAAAATAGGTGACCTACAACGAGTTCAAGCCAGTCGCAGACAGTCCTCGTCTGCATGCTGCTGCCTACACTACCTACTATGCCTGCACTGGTTGTTGTTTAATATAAGAAAAGGAAGACTATTGTTAGCTCTGACATGACGTTTTACCAAGATATCATGTTGTAATAATAATATTATTTTTTAAATAATCTTAAAATATTAATATTTTTGTGTCATTTACTAATATATTTTCATTAAAATACATTTCAGACATATGTGATTACTTACATAATTACAACATTCTACCAAACTAACTTTGTGCAAAAGCTACATAGAGCTAGATACTTTAAAAAAAGTTGAACTTTATACCAAAGCCGAAAAAGTAAATAATGAAAAATGCAGGTTTAATTATTTCACCAAGTATCCTATCTAATAGGTTTTCTACTTTGCTCTTCTTGTGATGTAAGCAGAGTGCACATCGTTCTTAGTCCAATAATTTATTCTACATATTATATTGTATTTTTCGCCGTTCGTTGAACTTCTCCACGCAAGACAAAATGTCTTAAATTAAGACATGCAAAGAAAACAGTAGGTCTATTAAGTATAAGCAACACATTTATATATATATATATATATATATATATATATATATATATATATATATATATATATATATATATATATATATATATATATATAATATATATATATATATATATATATATATATATATATATATATATATATATATATATATATATATATATATATATATATATATATATATATATAATATATATATATATATATATATATATATATATATATATATATATATATATATATATATATATATATATATATATATATATATATATATATATATATATATATATATATATATATATATATATATATATATATATATATATATATATATATATATATATATATATATATATATAATATATATATATATATATATATATATGTTTGTTCATATATGGCAACCCCGACTAGTTTGGAGTCTTGTGCGAACACGCCGCGCGAGCGGCCAGTTGTAGTAGTAGTTAGTAGTAGTAGTCGAGAAGTAGTAAAAGGGGCACGTGAGACGGCCGACGCGAGCGCACGTCCTTCCTGAGTCGATATATTAATTAGCGGTGTGATTTTCCCTCAGCCTTATTTGATTTCCCTTTTGTGTATTCCCTCTTGATATTGAACCTGACAAAGACAAACCTACAAAAGATAATAGTGCAAGTAACCCCTAGTGAAGAAGACTCAAGTGAGACATTCCATGCCGGCCGGGAACAATCAGTGTTTGTGTTGTGAATCATGAAGATAAGGTACTGTACAATTTCTATTATCCTAAAACCGACTATAAAGTAAATAATTAATAAATAACCTCCCCCTCAGCACGCTTCCACAAATGCGGCACACCCTACCCTATATTATTCAATATACATTTTCTGGTAGCAGAGCGTGGTTAATTATTTCATTATATAATATATACATTTCTGGTAGCAGAGCGTGGTTCATGCCCCTGAGTCCCTTTCATTACAGTGTTATTTTCCCGTTTTGGTATTTTGGCTCTTAATTTGGTACCTAACGCATAATTACAATATAATTTGATTTCCTAACCTTTTAAAACGTGTTCACATCGAGTTGTTTAAAAAATAATGTTATATGAAATTTTTATACATATAATATTGAATATATAATTGTGTAGGGTGAATGTATAATGTGTAAAATATATAAATAAATATTGAATATAATTTTATATATTAAATATAAAATATAATAAATACACATAATATGGTTACATATATTTTATAATATTACGCCTATACGTTATTACCTATCCCGTTTTAAATTATAATTGAAGTTAGTTAAAATATTTTAATATAATTTCCTTAAAAACTTACTTACTTTAAAATATTATCCCTACACTTTTATTGTCACCCTTTTTTTTTATTTTTATTTAAATGAAGCTTAAGCCTTAATTGTAGTCATATTGTATATCATATTATTTTGTTGTATTGCGATATATGTAGATGCGACGCGTCCCTGAACTTGACCGTAACTGGTTTCTTATCTCGCCAGATGTTGTGGATTCATTGTTTGTTACGAGTTTATTATTTTTTTAATATTTTAGTTGAGTTATTTGTTTACTTGATTTCTGATCTCGCCCGTTGGTAGTGGGTTCATTGTTTATTACGCGTTTATTAATTTTTAATATTTTAGTTCAGTTATTGGTTTACTTGATAATTGAAAATGGCTACTCATGATGAAACAGTAAAATGTTCCTTATATACGGAAAGCGCAGAATATAGAAAAAATATAGGTGTGGTACGCTTTGTTTCCGATTGGATTGCCGATACCTCGGAACTTCTTGGCACTTCTGAAATACCTAGATTATTAGTTAGGTTCAAGGATTTAGATTCTCATTGTAATTTATTTGTAAACGCGTCCTCAGTGCTCCTGGGTGGGTTAGACCCGGCTATCGATTACCAAGAAATTAGTTATGTAAAAAAAGAAGTGCGTTTAGTAAATAAGAAAATAGACGATCTCCGGGTGCGTCAGTTAGAGTTGTGCCCACCTGCTCCCGTAGTTGATCCTGTTATGGCCAGTACACCCGTAAGAATGAGTAGTAAAAATATTACTGAGCGAACTCCTTATAATAGATTACCTGATTTACCTATCCCTAAGTTTGATGGACGTCCTGACTCCTGGATAAGTTTTATTGATCAGTTTGACAGTGTAGTAGATTCCCAACACCATTTAACCCCCACAATGAAATTACAGTACTTGGTTGGATCCTTGGCAGATGAACCTAAGCGGTTGTTGCTACATTTAAAAATTGAAGAAGGCAACTATGAAGTTGCTCGTGAGTTGTTGAAACAGCGGTATCACAATACACGGGTTCTTGCTGATACCTACATAACCCAGATACTTACCCTGCCGGAGATTTCGAATAAATTTACAGGTTTGCGCGCGGCCTTTTTGAACCCCTTGTTAACTGCCTATCGCTGTTTAGAGCGTTTAGAGTTACCCGTCTCCTCATGGTCTTATATGTTAGTACATATATGTTTGACTAAGCTTCCCTCTGATTTGAAATCCCGTTTTGAGCGTTGTTATGGCGGTGACGCTGATGAATTACCTACCTTTAAAAATCTTACTACTTTTTTGGAAGACGAATGTCGTCACCATGACAACGTTGGCAATACCTCCCTTGTAGATTCTAACCTGACGAAATTTAAAGGTACTGTACCTAAACATACTTACTTTGCGGCTCCTCCCTCCCCTATATTAAACAATAGACAAAAAATGTTACCTGTAATAAATAATAGTAAAAAATGTTACCTGTGTGCTTCCTCTTCCCATTACCTCCGTGAATGTCCAGAATTTAGAGCTATGAATCCTAGAGAAAGATCGGGATTTGTAAAATATTCCCGGTTATGTTATAGGTGTTTGGACAAACATTCAATTCTTATGTGCAAGCGGGACTACAAATGTTCAACCTGCGGTCGCTCATCCCATCACACTATGCTATGTTTTAATGATTCCCGTAACCCAATGTATCCCACCTCATCCAATCGCAATTATAATTATAATTCCAAATTTGATAGACGCAATTATCCGCGTACCCGTCCTGCTTCTACCCGCGGTCCCCATATGGGCGGGGGCCAGCATAAGAAATATTCCCCTTCGCAATTCCAGCGCTCCCCCCAAGGACATTCCCAGAGAGCTTCTCCCCCCAGAGAAAATGCTCCGCCCCAACCTAGACAGGTTGAAAATAATAGACAGGTTGAAAATATTATAAGATATCGTGATAATTCCTATAATAGAGAAGATAGACCCACATAGCTAGATACTTGTATTACTCCCCCTTCCCCTTGCCTTAATATCTCACCCAATTCCCTTATATTATTGCCTACTGTTAAATTACACGTTAAAACTGCTAGTGGTTATTATATTGAAGCGCGTGCCTTATGTGATACCGGTGCCCAGGGTTGCCTCATTACAACCGATCTTGTTGTTAATTACCTCAATTTGACCATCTCCCCCTCCTGTGCCCCTGTACGTGGCATAGGTAATATTCCTTTAGTGGTTTCCCGTGGTTCTATTTCCCTGTGTTTTAAACCTTTGTATAATTCCTTCCCTGAGGTGTCAACCTCTGCTATGGTTATTGATGTGATTGCCGGTACGCATCCTGAGTTTGAGTTCCCTGAGTCTGTGTTTTTTCCTAGTAGTGATTTTTCCCTTGCTGACCCTACCTATAATAAGCCTGGCCCGATAGATATACTATTGGGTGCTGACGTGTTCGGCGCGCTTTTATTACAAGATAAAATATTTAACTTTAACGGCCTTACTGCTTTATCTACAATTTTTGGTTATATTGTTTGCGGTCCAGTTGCTGCTGATTATGGTGAAATTTATAAATAAAACCCGAAACTTACCCGTTGAGCTATCTGTATCCTTATCGCGTTAGCGCGTAGCGTTTCCTTGCGGTCTTCCCTAAGACGACTCTCACTCTTTCTTGACAAAGAAGGAATCATCAGAGTCGGTGGTCGTTTATGAAACTCCTTTAACATTCGAGGAATTAACTACAATTTTTGCTAAAATTGAAGCGGTATTAAATTCCCGGCCGTTATGTCCCTTATCTCTAATGACCCTAACGATCTAGAAGTTTTGACGCCTGGTCATTTTTTGATTGGCCAACCTCTTAGTGCTTTGCCGGAGTATCCCTATAACAATGTAAAAATTAATCGTTTAACCCGTTTTCAAGTAGTGCAACAGATAACTCAACATTTTTGGTCGCGGTGGCAGTTAGAGTACCTATACACTCTGCAGACTAGGCAGAAGTGGACTGATCCAGTGAATCCTCCAACAGTAGGCGAGCTAGTCCTCATAAAAGATGTTAATTTACCCCCTGTACAGTGGCGACGTGGTCGCATTTCCCAAATTTATCCTGGTAAAGATAACGTTGTGCGTGTGGTCGATGTTAAGACATCGACAGGTATCCTAAAGAGAGCCTTAACCAAATTAGTTCGTCTACTTATTAGTTAGCTACTGCCATTTTCTCGTAAACATTAGATGTTTAGGGCGGGGGCTATGTTTGTTCATATATGGCAACCCCGACTAGTTTGGAGTCTTGTGCGAACACCCCGCGCGAGCGGCCAGTTGTAGTAGTAGTTAGTAGTAGTAGTCGAGAAGTAGTAAAAGGGGCACGTGAGACGGCCGACGCGAGCGCACGTCCTTCCTGAGTCGATATATTAATTAGCGGTGTGATTTTCCCTCAGCCTTATTTGATTTCCCTTTTGTGTATTCCCTCTTGATATTGAACCTGACAAAGACAAACCTACAAAAGATAATAGTGCAAGTAACCCCTAGTGAAGAAGACTCAAGTGAGACATTCCATGCCGGCCGGGAACAATCAGTGTTTGTGTTATGAATCATGAAGATAAGGTACTGTACAATTTCTATTATCCTAAAACCGACTATAAAGTAAATAATTAATAAATAACCTCCCCCTCAGCACGCTTCCACAAATGCGGCACACCCTACCCTATATTATTCAATATACATTTTCTGGTAGCAGAGCGTGGTTAATTATTTCATTATATAATATATACAATATATATATATATATATATATATATATATATATATATATATATATATATATATATATATATATATATATATATATATATATATATATATATATATATATATATATATATATATATATATATATATATATATATATATATATATATATGTATATATATATATATATATATATTATTTCACAGCTACACTTTAATTTGGCCTGATCACCTTTCAGTCTTCTTTCTTACTTAAAGAAATGTTCTTTTATAAACGTTCAAATAAACAGCCAATTAAATTTAATTGTGATAGTAGTTTAGAATTGAGAAAGAAATAAAATAACAAAATATTACACCTCTATAGAGACCAGACCTTTCGATTGTGAGTGGCATGAAAATCGATAGGCAATTAAAATTGAGAGTAAAGTGAGCAAAATTTTATTTAATACATACATATAGCTTTCAGAATTTATCCCTAGCAGGGAAGATTTATTGATAGAGATCCGTAGGGGTTCATACATCTTTAGCCACGAGAAGAGATATATAACCCACAATAGTCATTGTTTGTATCATGTGCATCAGACGGGTATAGACATATACAGTGTGTTTAAACTTCAAATAAAAATTCTAAAGAGGCAATAGTCTAAAATTTTCTACTTACGTTTATTTTGTACGCGAAATAAAAAAGAACCCAGCTATTTACTTCAAAAGAAAATAAGAAATTCAGACTCATTTCGTTTTGTAGAAACTTTCCAGACGTTCAGTTATGCAGTGTATTCAAATATTTTTACGCTTCAAATCTTAAACAAAAGCGGTTTGCCAGAGCGGGAATCTTGTTAAGTCTACTTGAAATGTTGCAAATTCAAATCTACTTTGCAATAAATTTAGTATTGTAAAATAGTACTACACAAAACTGTGCAACCTTTGATGATCATTTCATATAAAGACATTATTAAAGAGGTTATTCTTCCTTCTTAACAAGCTTTTGTTAATTTCCTAAAAACATAAAAATATAATTTAATAAAAGACATTACACCTATTTATTTTACAATTATGTTACAAAATTTAAGTTTATAATATCGCTTAATGTGATATTTATCTCTTGTATAAAATCGATGCACTTAAACAGTTAGATACCGATATCATTGATACTGTAAATAATGAAGATTTTTACTATTTTTTTATAACTTCACGCTTTATCATCAATCATGGAATCATTGGAACCTAGTGTTAAGATACTCTTTTCCCAGCTTATCGCCTTTTTCAAGGCATTGTATACTTAATGGCGGAACTCAACGTCACGTTTTGCCTACTTGTCAGAACGAGCAAAATTGAATTAAAAAATTCCTTCATCCACCAGTGGAATCGAACCCACAAACCGTTGCGTTTACAGGCAGACGTTACGCCCCTACGCCACTACAGTCCTCACTTACAGTTGTTAACCGTTTTTGGGACAAAATGTTTACTACACCAAAGGTCACACGTGTTTGTCGACGTAATCATAACTTTTTACAGGTAAAACTTACGACTCATTTTGTTGTAAAGTAGGTGTCATACGTATATACGTATATTCAACATGTTAGCGAAATCTAGTGAAACAATAAAATCTCCACATGACAGCTAAACCAACCCAAAGTTTCATCGGTACATTCTACAAACAATGAAATAATATTAAAAAAATATATAGACATATTCAAATCAACAACTATCTCAGTGAAGTGGACTGAACTATCATACTTCACAACAATAGCTAACAACAACCAAATATTGCTATAATAATTTATACAACATATTACATATCTAAAAGACATATTTTTGTCAAATAATAATATTACTGAATGAACTAAGTATAATCCAGAAACTAATATAGTTTAATTTAATAGTTTTGCTATTTACTTTTGCATTCTAATTCGAGAGTCGTACTAATTAAGGTTGTTGCAAGGTTTTTATTATACGTATCTGTTATGAAAACAACAATTTTTAGCTTCTAAGTTTATTTCAGTAGATACCTATTCCTACAAGGCACTCCCAAGTTTTCGGAGGTTACTTTATGTTATTTATTATCAATGCTGGATTTTCTCATATCAGAATTAGAATAATTCACGCTTTAATCCATGGCAGGGTAGGCAGAAAGAATCGCAGGAATAATAGGAACCCAGCGTATATAACTGTAGATATTGCGTTCTCTACTTATTCATATTAGTAGTATTATGTATTCATTATTCAAATTAGAACAATTCATTCCCGATTAGCCAGATGTTTTTAAGAAACGTCACAGTCTAATAGCTATTCACTTAAATAAGGTCGTATTTTATGTTTATTCAATATAAATTTAACTTGTTATTTCATTATTGCAGTATAACGATAAAATAATTAAAAATATGAAAATTAAAAATAAAATGCTCACAATAGCTGCACTAATAAAAAATAATAAAATATCTCAATTAAATGCTTAAACGGAAGAATACAAATAATTTGAAACGCAACGTTCTTCATTACATTAATTAGCAATGAAATCAGATTTTCTTCCAACTTTAAAATGAGATTACAAGAACATAAAATTTACATTATTAAACTTAATTAAAATCATATTTCAGACTTCCTCCATCAACGCTCTTTTGATCATATTTTGTTATTTCTTGCTTTTCAAGTGAGTTTGAATGTTCTTAAGGAGTATTCCAATGTCTTGAAATAGAACATTTCGCTAATAAATATTGCATTCTTATTTATTATTATACAAAATTCTTGATGAATAATAAACTTGTATGTTTAGTAGATTAATTCAAAAACTAAGTCACAATTTTGAGAAAATACAGCTCTATGTATGCAGGCTCTGTAAACATGTCATTTATATTTATATTAAGCATATAAAATTTGAAATTTATGTATTTTAATAATAATTTTAATCACCTAACTATAATAATACAGGAACCATGCAGAGAATTTAAAATTAAAATTCTAATTTCTAAACTTTCTAGATTCTTCTTCGTTAAATTTTAACTGCTGTTTAAATTTTAACGTAGATAATAATATTTGTTTATATATATTATAGTACCAAGTGCTACATTTTGGTCAGCTTACATTTTGGTCACTGCTTGGTGTAGTCAATATATGCTTTTAATTTTGTATTGGTAACAAGCTTCAGTTAACAGCCATCACGCGACATATGTGTCCTTGTCGATACAATTTAATTGTTGCTTTGTATAAAAAAATTATAATAAGCAAACTTATCTAACGGATTGATGTATCATTTGTACCATAAACGTTTTTGAATCTTTGGATTTTAGCTATAAAACATAGAAAATTCAAGTCTGGTTTTTATTGTAATTTGAGACATCTTAAAAGTTAAAGCTTGTGCTCTTAATTCGTGTAGCACTCTACGGTCGGTATGTAGCAATGAAATCAGATTTTCTTACAACTTTAAAATGAGATTACAAGAACAAAAAATTTTGATTTGACAACAAAAGGCAACAAAATACTAAATAAATACATATTTCCGTTAAAAGATAAAGAACCCAATCACTAATCTATCTAGATTTTATTCAAGTTTATATATAGGAAGTGTTACATGTATATACATTTTACTACGATATATGGTAGCTTAACAAAATAAACAATAAAATGTTATGACTTTTTATGAATTTATATAGTGCTTGAAATTTTTAGAGTATCTGTTTACAACGTGAAATACTTGTGAAATGGTATGACGTGACCGCGCGACCACAACACACGCCCTGTCTGTGGTCATGTGGTTTTATCTACAAGCCCGTTTATTATTAAATAAACGTATTTAAGTGGAATTTACATGAGTCATATATATATATATATATATATATATATATATATATATATATATATATATATATATATATATATATATATATATATATATATATATATATATATATATATATATATATATATATATATATATATATATATATATATATATATATATATATATGTATATGTATATATATATATATATATATATATATATATATATATATATATATATATATATATATATATATATATATATATATATATATATATATATATATATAAAGAAACATTCTTCAAAACCACAAGAGTTGACTTTGTGAATTGTATAAAGCTATAATATTATTCTTGCAGAAGTATCTCGAGCCTACATTATTACATAACTGTATTATCTCGTCTACTTTAAGTGCACACTTGCGATATTCTCGAGTCTCCGACCTTACTATGCTACACTATCAAAATGTAAGCATTTTTTGAACCCTTCATCCTTTGTCATTTTTTGTCACATGAAATTTGATTGAAATATTTTACTGTATGTTCAGAATGTATTATATGTATATTCATTAAGAAAACACCCAGATACATATGTATATGTAATGAATAAAAACACACGTTTAATATATGTCTGAAGAAAAAAGATTTATGAGATAATGCTTATTCAAAAAGTTCTCACGGAAAAACCTCAACTGATATGTCGACAAATATTTCTTTTTTATGTCTTCACACTTTATCTCGCACACGACAGAGTAGGCAGAGGGAACTGCAGGAACCATAGAAACTTAGTATTAAGACCCCTTTTGCTGAGTCCCTGCTTTCTCGATCCCTGCTGTCCACCTTTCTTGGAGGCATTGCGCGCCGCGCTTTACTCAACGCCGCACTTTACTCAATTTCGAAAGCGAAGAAAATGGAAGCAGAAAATTCCATCTTCACCCATTGAGAACCAAACCCACAAACCGTTGCGTTTACAAGTTGACGCTACGCCTTTTTTAAATATTTGTTCTAACGTATTATAAAGCCACTTTTTTAGTGAAATACAAGCTGCTACTAAGCTACAACTTTATTTAAACATGCTTTTATGTACATTTTTTTGTGCAAACATATTACAGTATAAGTTTGAAATAAAATTACGCGTGCAATAGAGGCGGAAGGCGGATGGGTGATTTTTAAATATAATATTTTCATCTGTACCTCAACAACGAATTATAATACGAGCGTATAGGTTTATCGGCTAGAGGGCTTGGCGTGTATCCAAGAGACGAATACGTTTCCTAATACGTCGGATTTTTTCGCAGTCTCTAAATACTTTAATTTCTGTTACGTAAGCTAGCTTTCAAAGTTATAAGTTACTACCCTCTTACCAGTTAAATCTACGATATCGAATTTCAAGATGTACCTCCAATTTTTTATATACCTTCACGCTTTTATCCCGCATATAGCAGGGTAGGCAGAGGGAAGTGCAGGAACCATGTGAACCTAATGTTAAGACACTCCGTTATTTAGTCACTGCTTTCTCCGTCCTCGCTTTCTGCGTTACTTGAGGCATTGCGTGTTGAGTGGCGGAATTCAACGCCACGCTTAGCCTAGTTTCCAGAGCGAAGAAAATGGAAATAGAATAACCCATCTTCTCCGAGTGAGAATCGAACCTTCAAACCGTACTTACGTACCGTACTTACGCCTCTGCGGCACGACGGTCCTCTATACGTATGATATTAAGGAAATGCATTTATTTATTATTATAGTTTAAATTTTTTACACGTAAATTGTGTTCATAACTTAAGGAACTTTTACCTCAGCATTACTTGGCATAAATGTACATCTTTATGAACAACATCCTTGTCTTATTTTATGTGAATGACTAACTCGATATACACTCACGCACGTTCTAATATTTGACTCAACGTTACAGAGCGAATATATGATTACTGTGTTTCTACAATAAAATAATAATAAGACAGGTAACATTTTGTTTGGTTTAAATAAGATAAAGTTCACATGTAGGTATTATAGATAGATACTTAACAAAAATTTGGTACCAGGTTGGTACAATAAACTTCTTAAGAGATGAAGTGCCATGATATTGTTTCATTATTTACTTAGGAGTTAATTATTTAGGATGAGAAAGAAGTTCTTAGTCAGGATAAATCCCGAATAGGAACATTTGAAAGGAAAAAAAAATTTGTATATTTTTAAGGTTTAATTATTTATACTACAAGGATAAGTATATTAAAAGAGTAGGTAAAACGGAAATATAAAACTAAAGTTTTTCTTTTTCATTTTTGTGGCGTTTCGAGCGCGACAATTGAAAAATAAAGTAAATCTTATTGTTCTTCAATTAAATTTTTATCAAAAATGACATTAAAAAGGAACTATATGTCAAATATTACATGTATTGCAAATATAATATATTAGAAATAGAATATAGAATAGAATTCATAAAATATTTTAATTATATATTTAATTATTGTACTTATGTGTGTCATAATATGTATCTAAATACGTTAAGTCACTGAAGCATATATATATATATATATATATATATATATATATATATATATATATATATATATATATATATATATATATATATATATATATATATATATATATATATATATATATATATATATATATATATATATATATATATATATATATATATATATATATATATATATATATATATATATATATATATATATATATATATATATATATATATATATATATATATATATATATATATATATATATAAAATCTCATTTTCCTCATTCCCGTTTCGACCAGCCAAATTTCACATTTTGATGCTCTACCTGTTTTGTTGGAAGAATTGTGTACTTTTTGTATGTTGTCAAACATAAAATTTTTTTTCGGAGTCCGATAAAAAGTATATTTGCCCTGACTATGCTTAAAGCTATCTAATTACATATGAGCAACGGAGAAACGATATGGTGGAAAGACACATATGGACGGATAGACATACAGGCATGACGTATCTATATGGGTTCCATTTTGTTCATTTAGTTACGAAACCCTAAAAAGCAGTATGTTACACATGGATTCAACAACTGTGTTTATTTTATATCTATATAATTGTAAAATGTAATAACGGAAAAACGTTGTATACGTTTTACTCTCATGTTTCAAATTCTACCATGCAAATGCGTTCCTGCATAACAGTGCCTTGTTTTAATTACAAGCTTGCCTAATACATTTACTTTACATTGTTTCCATAATATACATAAATAAACTAACTAAATTTAATACAATTAAGTTAATACAGTGCAGTTTTCACCAACCGACATATATTCGTAACTGGTCTGGGTACATTTAATAGTGAACAGCCACCCCATACAGAAATAATAATTATTATCTTGTAAATACTTTATCGATATCCATTTAAAGCTAAATCAGTTTAATGTTTTAATTATAATAAAACGAATAGCGGTTTGGAATAGGAATAGCGAGGAATTTTGCTCTGATTTTACTAAAAGACCAATTTGTAAGCACAAACTGAGTATTATGAGTATTCCACGTTGCGCTGAATTCAATTTTCAGGTGGTTTTTATGTACAGTTGAAGTTTTGACATATCGATATTTTAATATAGATTTTTATTTTATTAAAATATATTGAAATTACTGAAATAAAAGAAGAATCTTCATTTATAAACCCTGTTATTTAGTTTCCCTCGAATATTGACGAGTAAAAAGAGGTCTAATGTCGACACACTTAGTTTCTGTCCAAGTTTTGAATGACAACAACGACTTTTTACGGAGAATTTATAAGTAGCAATCGTTGCCCTTTGGACATTCAATACAGGCTCTAATTTATGTAAAACTTGAAAAGAGGGGACGTATTTTTGTTTTTATATCAAGTATATTTTTTTATTTCGTGTTAAATTCGCCGTTTATAAATATAGGGTATAATTTTTGTATTAATTATTACTTTGGATCTGATTACCATTGGGCTGCCGATGTCCAAGCGCTGTGAAGCTCTCTGCCCCACCTATAAGACAGCGCCCTGTACATAGTTGATAGGGAACACTGCCTGCCCCAGTGGTTGGTATTAGGAAAACGTGAGACTCGTATGAGCTTAAATAGTACAATGAATCTTGGTCTTTATGGACTACGACACAATAGTTGTACTATCGCTCATGTCCCCCGCAGTCGACCCAGTACTGCGCCCGCCGGTAAAGATGCGTAGGCCAATGCTCATTCATTACGTCAGTCACCGTGTCGTCAACACTAACAATTTACTATAGAATATTACATGACGTAATATTTCGCTATGATTTAAAAATATATTATGATTTATTTACAACAAAATTGGAGTAACTTATTTATTATCTTAATTATTAATTATATTACAAATTAAACATGAGTGAAACGTATTCTGATCAAATTAGAGTTTTGACCGAGACATTTCGATATATAATAAATAAATATAAATAGATTGTAAATATTTTAAGTTTTATGTGGAGTTTTTTGTTGCAGTTTTAGTAAAAGTAATTTATAATGTTAAAACCTTGTCTTTTAAGAATCCAAACAGTAGTATCACAAACACCTTCCGCTGATTCACGTCCGATCTTAACTGGGCCACGTTTTAACGTGCATGTTTACGTTAACGTCTTGTATGAAGTAGGCTAGTATACTGATGCCCTAGTATTTCTAATGACTTTTCTCTAAAATATCAGCATGTTTAAATTATATTTATATTTAGATTTTTGGTAAATCTAAATGTGTTCAAAAGGTTGGTAAAGGTTGTTTTGCTCAGATATTAAATAAAAACCTTAGTCCTCAATACATTTTACTTCTTCATATGACAACTTAAATTCTTTTGATATTTGATGACATACACACTGCACATCCGTAAGTAACCATACGATTGATTGATGATTTGGTATCTTACAAACAGTCTGTGGGGAGGCTGTAACAACGTGAATATATTAATAAAAAATGGTCGTTTCAACTAAAGTGGCGTAGCTTAGATTCGTAATGTAATTTAGATATATATACAAATAAATATACAAGATGTTTATTTGAAGAACTACTAATAGTCACGCTTGTTACAATGCTAAAAAGGTACTGAAAATATTTAGAATTATTTTAATTTTATTTATTTTAAGTATTTTTCTTTTCTAATCAACTCAAATAAAAATGTAAATCGGAGAATAATAGTTAATTAGAGGTAGAAAGGTAGATATAAGATATCTCTTAAATGACTCAAATTAAAGGTTAAATCACAAAAGATAGATTCGATAGAGAAATTCGTACAAAAAGTAACGAAACGATTATTTATTCACATTCGTGTAAGATGTTCGTTAATATATCACTAAAATCCGTTTAATTTACCAGCTAATGCTCTAAATTACTCTAGGATAATATTACTTTATCACTGTAGTCAAATTTATTTATTAAAAATTATTAAAATAATATTATAAATATAAGTCTTGGAGTTTATATGGAGAACAAAGAAGAAACATAAAACCTGATTCGTATGTCTTCCATCTGGGATGATATCCAAGAATGCATGTATCCCAAGATGAAGAGGAACGAAGCTGACTACTCTAAGTAGAAGGCAATAGTACAGACAACAAACGAAAGCAATTATCTGGTGCAACTCAGAAGCAATTCTAGTGGTAGTCTGGTGGAGAGGTAATCGTGGAGCAGGATCTTGACATATATCAGAAGCGCTGAAAGCACATTTTGATTCAAAGGCTGACCTCTGAAAGACTCTAAAGGGAGTGTGAGCTTTGTCAAAGCTCTTAGGATCTCCGTATCGGCTACATGCAATCCCAGGCCACTGAGCTGAGGACATAATTAAAGCCTCTAGAATGGGGATGTGTAATTTGGAACTTATGGCGGAGGAATAAATGTCCCAGGTCCATTGCTACCTAATTTTGTCCTTTACAATAATCAATACTGCCTGTCTTTGTAATAAGGTACAGTCATGACTGGTTTATGACTGAAATCCCGAAGATTAAGCCGTGAGAGGGGGCCATGTCACTGCCATGGCAAAAAGAGACCTGCCAACACCCATAGCAGGTTATCGCTCTGTTAAAGCAACACAATCAAAGGAGCTTAACCAAAATCTGTGAAGGGTTTTCAATATGAAGAAGAAATTGTTAGGAAGGATTATTGCTTTTTCCATCGACAAACCTTTCGCAGAGGCTCTCAAAGACGATCAAGAAAAAAGGATCAAGGTTCAAGAAATTGTTCTTTAAGGACAAGGGTGAATCTAGAGCACCCGACCTTTCGTCCTCCGACTTTCACCCTCCTGACGCTGAACCTATGCCTTCAGCACACAAATATACAAAAAAATTACGTATATATAATAAAATATATTATATTATTATGATATTATTGAGGACTGCCGTGGCGCAGAGTGGCAGTGGCAGAGTTTGTGGGTTCGATTCCCAGTCGGGGTAGATACATTTTTCAATTTCCATTTACTTCGCTTTAGCAACTAGGCAAAGCGCGGCGTTTTGTTTTCCCACCCAACACACAATGCCACGAAAAAGGCGGACAGTAGGGTCGAAACAATAGTGTTTTAACACTAGGTTCCTATGATTCCTGCAGTTCTCTCCCCCTCTGCCAACCCTGTCTAGTGCGGAATAAAGCGTGAAGCTATATAAATATTAAATATATCAAAATTAACAATAAATATTATTATTAAAATCTTAGAAAAAGGAAACATATTTTAGTTTAAATTATTGGACTGCAAGAAAATAAGGAACAATTTTGCTATAGTATATTTATAAGAAAATTGCATGAAAGTTTGAAAGTGAATACGTCAAGTCGAAGGATTTTATGACAAAACTTTCGTTCAATATAAATGAATATACGTATCGCAGTGTATTTGTGACAAGAACTAACCAAGCTGAATAGCTGATTATTTTGCTATTTTATTTGTATGTGTTTAAGACATAAATAGTACATGTATATAATTATACACATATTATGAAATTTCTTCTTACATAACCCAGTCTATTTAGGAAAACACTAAAATCTTTTACTTGATTAGACCACCTTTGTTTTATACAACTTCTGCTTGACATATAAAATTAGAAAAATAAAAATACGCCTTTTATAAAAAAATAAAAATTAAGGTAGCTGTTTATCTTTTAATGTCATGAAAAGTTATGGATATTGGGCTATATCAAATCCTTTAAGTGTGTGACCAACGTCGTAAAATTGTTACTATACTGAAAAATATATAAATAACAATTACAAACACTACCTTACACTACACTTACCTGAATTTCTAAATTCAGGTAAAAGAAATTGAAAAATTTCTTGTAACAAAGTAAAAAAGTAAAAATAAAATTATTTATATTTTACTAAAGACTGACAGTATACTTATATTGTACTGTAAAATTTAGTAAAACCGCGTCCTAAAGTACATCCTATTACCTGCAGAAGCTCCTCACGATATGTAAGATGTTGAAGATAAATTTAAAGTAATTTACCTGTCACACACACTGATTTTCAAGATTCGACTCGACTATTGATATAATAGAATGAAAAATTGAAGCGAAAGCTATTATAAGATCATATTTTTATAATATATGAACTGAAATTTAACCAAATTTTTTATTATATATTTTTGTATCAAATTTGAGAAAAAAATTTTTGAATATTTTCCAAAAATTTTCTGCTCCGTTACATCCAACAAAATTTACACCAACCACTCAACTCACATTGCCAACGAAAATTAAGAGCGAGTGGAAATGTTTCTATAGAAACGAAAACTTTTTGTAAAGTTAATAAATAACTTCGAGTAATATACAAGTGATTTCACAACATATACTCCAAATATATTACTGTCTTTCTTCAAGTTATTCTGAAAACGTGTATTGCCATATAGGGACTATAAAAACACGACAAAGAGTCGAATAGAGATAAGTAGCTTTTGAACTACTTACAACTTAAAAGAACTGTTTCGGCTAAGCTGCTGCTGTCGTTGTTTTAGTCACTTTAGCCTGCTGAGTTTTCATATTTTGTCATGAACATTTATTAACAAACTTTAATTTTTACAAAGTTCTTATGCAGTCACTTAAAAATAAGAGAAGAAACTGCTTAACATTCCATGGATTCACCGTGCGGGTGCCGGTCCCATCGCATTGTAGGAAGAGGAACTCCGATCAGCGATTGGGACTTGCGACCCAAGTGTGGGTTTAAAGGGGCCCCTTTAAAATGCATTAACCCCCACCTTCACTGTCCGAGCTCCTCCCACTACCTAACCAAAATCGAAATGATTCTGCTAATGCCGCCTTTGAAGTACGTTCTGAAAATGTATTAGTAATAGTTCTAGACAGGCTGAGATCTTTTAGCAAGCTGTCGAGAGATTCGCTATACTTCTCGCTCCTATTATCCTATACTGTTCAGAATTTCAAGTAAAATTTACGTGATAAATTTTATATTAAAGTTAAGAAAAAAGTATAAAAAATTAAAATAAACGTTAGTTCTGTATGGCCTGCCATAATAAAATATAGCATTATAAATCGAAACTCCACCATTACAAGTGACTCTACTCAAGGAACTCGACTATTTACAAGTGGTTTTATTATAATTAATGTTGCATTATTTCTTTATCAAAATGCTGCCTAAATTTAGATTTAGATTTTGCTATTTACCATTTTTATTAAAAAAAAAACAAAACAAACGAGCATTCAGGTCACCTAATAATAAGTGATGACTGACACCCACGGCCCTGAGTAACACTAGAAGTGGTACTAGTGATGACGGAGATAGACGAAGAGAGACGAAGATAGGTTATATGAAGCCACCCATGTCGTATCAGTACGCACGTAGAAAAAAGGAACAGTAGTGGACTTCCAAGTGTCCAGGTGATACAGATGATAGTTTAATTTATATCGTAATGTGCGTTTGGAGAATTCAGCGGCAAATATCAGATCAAACAGTTTCTGAGAACACTTTCCATGGTATAAAAGATAGAAAATGCATAGTAAAAAAACGCCTCTACGCAACGTCAGAGTGTATAGCACATATAAATTCAACTATAAAATATATAAATCGATTCACTTTATTACTACTATGTAAACAGTTTAGTGAAACTGAAGTAACAGAGCAATATTTCCGTATAAATTCTGATTGAATCTATCGTTTTGTCTAGTTTCTGATTCTATAGGAATGTTTATTGTTTAACTTTTAAATTGTTGTGTTAAATAGTAAAACTATGTATAAATAGTCTGTGTACATAGATGAAATATATAGCATTGTCTTTATAGCTTCAGAATAAAATAAACAGACAACCAACCAGATGTTATGAACCTGTATGGGTTTCATTCCCTGCCATTTAGTTTCAGAATATCAAATAAAAAAATAAATTATAATGTTCAAAATAATGTCATTAACAAGTTCAGAAAGATATTAAAAAAGCTAATCTTTTCTTCAAATATGAACAATGAGATATGGATTTATTTGAAATTTACAAAATGCCATTTAAACAGCTAAATTCTTCATTTGTGGAAAGAGAGTAAATGCAATTGTAGTGCAAAGGCAAATTAATTAATTTTTCATCTTAAGATAATTTTATTTTGCTTTATGAAGATATTGTAAGTTATAGTCATTAAGTACACCGTCAGAGTTAGTAGGTATTTCATCTGTGTTCATTCTGCGTAGTGCGGAAAAAAGGTCATAAAACAGTATTCCTTAATAATAAAAGTATGAGCTAATATTGTCTGTAGTAAGCCCGGCGACACGTTTAATGCGAGCAGCGAACCGCGGTCAAGCATGTTACAATTAGCATAATTTTATTTGCTTCATACTGCACTCAACTGACAAGCGCTTAATATAGAACAGTGAAGCAATATTCACAATAACATAATTGTGAATATATATATATATATATATATATATATATATATATATATAATATATATATATATATATATATATATATATATATATATATATATATATATATATATATATATATATATATATATATATATATATATATATATATATACTTAGTCTGGCCATAAATACTGTTACTATTCAAAAAAAAGATAATATCACGTTTGAATTTGGAATCTGTCATTTTTATATGATTGCTTGATGTGTATATATGTATATATATATATATATATATATATATATATATATATATATATATATATATATATATATATATATATATAGATATATATATATATATATATATATATATATATATATATATATATATATATATATATATATATATATATATATATATATATATATATATATATATATATATATATATATATATATATATATATATATATATATATATATATATATATATATATATATATATATATATATATATGTATATATATATATATATATATATATATATATATATATATATATATACTTAGTCTGGCCATAAATACTGTTACTATTCAAAAAAAGAAAATATCACGTTTGAATTTGGAATCTGTCATTTTTATATGATTGCTTGATGTGTTTTCTTATTTTCGCGCCATTATATTGTTAAATATTTTGTTATATTAAAATGAAGTGGGGTGATAAAGAGAACCGAATCGCTGTGATTGCCTTACATAAAGTAGGTATGGAGAAAAGTGCAATTTTTAAAACCCTCCACCCGCTTGGTATTACTCAAATGTTTGTTTACCGGGCTATTGATAGGTACAATGATACCTCCTCTGTTTGTGACAGAAAAAGATCTGGCCGTCCACGTACCGTTCGTGTGAAAAAGGTGATTAAAGCAGTTAGGGAAAGAATTCGAAGAAATCCTGTCCGTAAGCAAAAGATTTTATCTCGGGAGATGAAGATAGCTCCTAGAACCATGTCGCGTATATTAAAAGATGACTTAGGACTTGCAGCCTATAAGAGACGTACTGGTCACTTCTTAACTGATAATTTAAAGAAGAATAGGGTGGTAAAATTCAAACAACTACTTAAGCGGTACGCAAAGGGAGGTCACAAAAAAATTTTGTTTACGGATGAGAAAATTTTTACAATTGAGCAGTATTTAATAAACAAAATGACCGTATTTATGCTGGAAGCTCTAAAGAAGTTTCGCAATTAGTAAACAGAGTACAACGTGGGCATTATCCCACTTCAGTGATGGTTTGGTGGGGTGTTAGCTATGAAGGGGTGACTGAGCCATATTTTTGTGAAAAAGGTATTAAAACGTCGGCACAAGTTTATCAAAATACCATTCTTGAGACGGTAGTTAAGTCTTTAACTAACACCATGTTCAATAACAAAGAATGGTGCTTTCAACAAGACTCGGCACCGGGTCATAGAGCTCGATCCACCCAATCTTGGTTGAAAACTAACGTTCCGGACTTTATCAGCACTGAAAACTGGCCGTCGTCAAGTCCTGACCTAAATCCATTGGATTATGATTTATGGTCAGTTTTAGAGAGTAAGGCTTGCTCTAAACGCCATGATAATTTGGAGTCACTAAAACGATCCATTCGGTTGGCAGTGAAGAATTTTCCTCTAGAAAGAGTTCGTGCTGCTATTGATAACTGGCCTCAACGTTTAAAAGACTGTATTGCAGCCAATGGGGACCACTTCGAATAAACATTGTATATTTTTAATAGTTATATATTGATGTATTAAACTAACTCACTATGAAAGGAATAAATGTTACGTATAAAAAAAAATCGTGCTTTTCTTTATAACAATATTTATGGCAAGATTAAGTATATATATATATATATATATATATATATATATATATATATATATATATATATATATATATATATATATATATATATATATATATATATATATATATATATATATATATATATATATATAAAATTTAATATTCTTAACTTAACGGTAATGTATATACATATAGTCTGTTATAAAGACGTATATTTAACACACGTTTTTGTTACAAAAGAATATAATACATTTACTTAGTTAACGACACGAAAGACACAGTTGACTGGCTCACTAGCAAATATCATAAATGAATAATATACTACATTAATAACAATGATCTTGTATGTGATTCCATTGTATAAAGTATGATCGTCATAACTTACTGCGTTTATGGTTAATGTGGTGACGTCGATTTCAGGAACTAGCATTAGACTTAACGACGATTCTTGCACGAGTAGAAATAACTGAAATAGATTTCAAAATAATACTTCTACATTTTGATACTCTGATTCATTATTATTTCAGATTTGTATATATATACTTACTTAAATATATATTTTACCACTCAACCAAGAACTTCAGCTCCGGCACCGACTCCGACGTAATGGAAATAATTCAATCAATCTTAGGAAAATTTCAAATGCAGATGGAACTCAGAACTATCGTATTTTCAGTCCGATGCTGTCCTGACAAAATTTATTTTGTAATATTAATCATATCTTTAAATACAGATGTGCCAAGAAATAATTCGACATAAATGGTGAAAGAGAAAAATGAAGGTAATACAAACATGAAGAAGAGAACATAGTGTTGTATACGTACATTATTTCCGTGTATTATGAAGTCATGTTAAAAATCATGTGCAATTTGATAATTAATTAAGTGGATTTTAGTTCCAATTTATATATAACTTAAAATATACTAAAATATTTATTAAGAGGCATATTGAAAAATGACATTTTTTTGAATTTCAAGTACAAATATTTAAATATAATATGTTAGATATTATTAAGTTTCTAAAATCTGTTAAGATTTCTAGTCGACAAAGATCATTGTATCCAATAATAATCTGTAACATTATATAAAATGGCTACCATTTAGTAACTACAGGATCTGTCAGAATAATATAACACACGTGTCTGTGCTGTAAAATTGCTCACAATTTTACCGAGCCATTCTACACTGAGAGAACTCTCCCATCTGAGACTTTTCATATATAAAATGTAATGTTTCTTCTTACATACGAAATATGCTGAATAATACATATTATGAATTTACACGTGCTTTTAAAATACATACATATATATATATATATATATATATATATATATATATATATATATATATATATATATATATATATATATATATATATATATATATATATATATATATATATATATATATATATATATATATATATATATATATATATATATATATATATATATATATATATATATATATATATATATATATACATACATAATATAAAAAGCAAAGAAGCAGTTATATTTTATTTGTACAGAAATATGTAAAATCGAGGAACATAGCGAAATCACAAATAAACAAGTACATAGTAACTTAAGTAAGTAGTGAGGTCAAAGTGATCTTAGTTTTATGTTTTCTATAGTTCCCACTTTCTGTGTATTTTTTTTATATAAATACAGCAATATATTAAGTAACAACATACTCAACGACGTATTTTGTCCACCAAAGTGAAAAAATGAAATTAATTTTCCACTACACGACTAACGACTATATATGTTCTACAATTATAAGCAAAATACTAGGCGTTATTCAACATAAAAATTCACAAGGTGTCTTTGCAAAAAACACCATTGGGACGGAAGAACTCCATTCAAACGTAACTTCACCCAAAATTCTTGTCTCACACGATATTCGAGTATTCGCTCTTACAAAATAAGCCGTGAAGGCTGCGAGGTTTATATGTACATCTATACATGTCACATATATTATAGATTTTCAAATAAATTATTCAAAATTATCGACGTTAATAATTTCATTTTATCGTATATACACTTATAATTCACTCACTTCATAGTAAAAACATAACAATTCTTTTTTGACGTGACAACGTCTTAAATTAGGTTGTGCGGCTCGGAATCAAATATGAAAATGGTAACGTAACGATGTGTCAACTGTCACCGAACTATGATCGGTCCGCCGCGCGTATCACTTGACACATGTACAATGTTTTAGTAAACAAAATATATTTTCTATAGTTAAAATTTGTGCAATTTATACTATAATTATTATTCATATCAATAAATATTCTACCGAGAAAAAGACGTTGTCACGTAAAATTTTCGCCCGTAAAACCCACTTTACAGGCAACCATTTTTTTATTTACTTAATTATCTCAATCATTTTTAATATATGAGAACCGTTTTTTTCTTCAACGGTTTTATAACCGTTGAAGAATAATCTTATTAGAAGCTGAATATTTTTATTGTTTTTGTTATTTTAAATCAGAAGATCTTATAAAATATATAATTACAAAACTTCATCTTTGTTGCTTACCTAGCCTAAACATACGTCTGCATATTACTACTAAATTACAACGTAAATTCATAGTCAATAATAACGTTATATATTACTTTACAATTTTAAATAATACGTAACTATGCAAACATTATGAAACGGAAGAGTTGGTTGAACGCGGTAATATCAGATGTACTTGTTCGAATGGAAAAACTTGTTATATTGTTGTTGTTGTAATACTTTTTGTGTCAAATAGGAATTTATCGAGGAAGGCTATAGCCTGTATTACAGCAAGATAATAATTTTGGTATAGATTAATGTACCTACCTGTGGCAAGAGCTATCTCGATGCGGCTAATAAAAGTATACATACTTATTCTGACACTGAGCTGCAGTTTTTTTTTAACTTTAGCTGTGTCAACGTTCTTTCCTTTAAAATTAATGCCTTTGTATGCTACAAATAAATAAATAAAATAAATATATAATTACTGACAACACGTTTAAGTTGTGACTGAAATAAATATATATAGATTGGTTTTCAATTTCAAGCTTTCAAAATCTTCCAACAGAACAAATTAATATTTATGAACACAAATTCCTTTCATGATATTATATTAAAAGGAACTTCTTGTATTAAAAAAATATAATTTCTAATTTTAATATTGCATCATAATCAGTTTCCAAAAATAAGTACAGTTAAAAATTTATACCTCATATAAATAAATCATAATGCCAGAGAATCGTAGTGCATGGGATAGACAGAGCCTGACTGTATAGTTTATAGTTTGTGAGTACAGATTGTGAGTGTTAACTACACTAAGAATTAAGAATTTAATTATTTACATTTTTCCTCTCATTAATTTTTTTTCAGTAAGAAAAAAATATAAAATAACACTTTCGTTACACTTATTAGATATATTCCAATAATATTTGAATACTTTACTGGCAATTTAATAATACCATATATAGAAAAAGATTAGAAAAGAGTTTGTTTATAATATAATATTTATCGAATAGAATTACTTTGTTACTAGCGACACGCATGTGACTTCTCCCGCTGGAACATACATATATGATATTATTTATTTATTACTTCAATTACATTCAATTATCACAAATTAATATTGGTTATCATGAGATTAATCTAATTCCGTACTTTTTGCGTGTCATCGGTATAAACAGATATCTTCATTTTTCACATTTGTAATAACCTAGGGAGTACAATATTCCTTATTGTTTTTTAAACGTTTTATTTCTTATGTTGAATATTTAAGTCTTAAAAACTTCTTTAATAATCACATCCGCCTATAATTCTATGTTTCATAAAGGCGACAGCTCTTGGTCTATTAAAATGCACTTAAGTATTAAAATATTCTACATATCCAAATCAAATGTTTACTCGTCCTTCTTTTCACTTAAGCCACACACTTTGCTCGTAAAAGCGCCCTGCTTTCAGCACAACAGCACAGTAATGAATGAGATGGTTACACTGAAATATGATCCTTACAACCATACACACACACACACATATATATATATATATATATATATATATATATATATATATATATATATATATATATATATATATATATATATATATATATATATATATATATATATATATATATATATATATATATATATATATATATATATATATATATATATATATATATATATATATATATATATATATATATATAACACTTTCTTAATCCTTGTTATTCAATTACTTAATCTTCGGCTAAGCACTGCATCACTGTAATCACTTATTACACTCAGTGCTTAGCCGAAGCCGAATCAATAAAAATTGAATGATTATATATGTTCTGAGTAATATTTGATATATCTATACTAATATTATAAAGAGGTAAAATTTGTTTGGTTGTAATGAATAGGGTCAAAAACTAATGGACAGATTTTAAAAACTTTTTCACCATTTTAAAGCTACATTATCCACGAGTATCATGAGCTATATTTTATTTAGGAAAAAATAGGATTCCGTAACATATTTGGATTTTTAGAATAAATTTAAACGTCTTTAAATTGAAAAAAAATTTTGAACAAAGTTAAAGAGAATTTAGTAATTGATTTTGATTATTTTACGAGAGACGAACTTGTATAACTCAACTGTCATCGGTACTCCTGGAGACAGTTGACACTCCGCCACAATACCGGTATAAAGTATATATAGAAACTTACTAGGTATGCACGTGATTGATATTGATCGTTGTATTTAAAACATTAAGTTAAATAAAATAATATATGTATTTAGTTTTCAAGGCATAAATTTCCTCGTCAGTGTGTTCAGTGAAGCAATTGTAATTGTATAGCTTTTACAGACAGAGCTCTTCAGTACTATTAATATTCCCGAGAGAACCTAGTTTCTACCAAGTGAGCCACAGACGTGTTATTGTGAAAATGTATAGCGGTTTTTTTTACTTAAAGATCTATTTTTGTCTGAGGTTTCTTCGTCGTGTTCATTATAGATTCTTGACATATTATAGATATCCAAGTGCAATGGGTTAAACAATATCAAACAGTTCTAGGATATTAAGGTAATAGGTTAGTATTGAAGTATAAGTAATAGTAGTAGGTTCAAAGTAGTATTATAAAAAGTAGCCAGTGACATTCTGCAGTCTTTATTAGCTATAATAGTCATAGAAATGGACGTAATTATAAAAAAGAAATCAGTTCATAAGAATATATTTTATCTTGTCACAATATTATATTTTAAAATATATTAAAGTATCTTAACATACAAAAATAATGTTCTATTCTCTTTACTTCGACATATAGATCTATTTGTAAATGAACTTCAGTATATTTATATCTGTCGAAAATACAGTAAGAAATTTAATGCCCTATCATAGCAGCTATTTTTAGACGGCTTGGTTCTGGTTCTACCTGCCATAAATCATTAAAAATTTTAGTTGACCTCTTCCACGGGTCAACTGCGTGGCAATCCGCCAACTTGCTCTTTTGGGACTCGTCAACAAATAAATCTAAACACACTCAGTCTAATGGACCTGAACTGCCGACATGGAGGTTTGATTCAAAACAAAATTTGTTTATTCCTTGTTGTTAAAACAGTTCAAATTTTTAGTAAACTATTTGATGATGACACGTTGATCTTTCAAATTGTCCAATCATTAATGAAACTGGACAACAAAACGAATTTTTGCTTTCAAGACCTTCTGTTGGCCGCACTTGTAGATATTTAATAACAATAAATTAGAAATATCTTTATTTGTAAACTATATAGAAATGAGATTACAAATAAAATAAGATAAACATAATTCGTGAGTAAGCTTAAAATTTAGTAGTTTGAAGATTACATAGCCACAGTCAGTTAAGGTGGGTCTCCGTTCCATGGACAACCAATTGTGATTGTATGGACTTTAACTTTGGCGGCCAAATTAAAGTACTTTGGAGGGCTACATTGTAACCTGCATGCCTGGGGTTGGACATGTAAATAATTAAATAAATTATGTAAATAAAAATAAATTTCGTTAGCGTACTTACTCAACTACGTAACAAATTAAAGCCATTTTAAAATTGTAAGCGTTTTAAAAAACTTTATACAGTGGTGTATAAAGTTCTTTTTGAATTTGTTTATGTACCACGTAACAATGAATATAAAAATATGTAAGGATAGTTCTTCTATCCCTATAGATTATAGAACAAATTATAAAGCAAAAATAATTTGTCTAAAATAAATTTCTTCCAGAAACCCTTAAATATGAGAACTATTGTCAATTAAAGAAATTGTAGACTAGTTACATTACATTTTGTGTTCTTTTCCATAAAAAAAAATTAAAAGAAGACGAATAGCCAACCAGAATTGAATTAGACAATGAGTTTCATAAATACACTGCCTGGATTCTTAATGATTTTTTATAGCAATATATGGTAAACATACAAACATACAAGCCTGTCTCTTGAAGATATTTATTAAAAGAGCTACCTTTATTATAAAGCTGAAAACAGATAGGTAACGTGTTTTGTATGTATGTGAGTTTTAACTCATATATATATATATATATATATATATATATATATATATATATATATATATATATATATATATATATATATATATATATATATATATATATATATATATATATATATATATATATATATATATATATATATATATATATATATATATATATATATATGTACTTAGTACATCTTCAGAGATTCAGTTTTCAGTACATACCTTATAAAAATTATTGAGAATCTGTTTCAGAGACTTAGTTTTTAAGTCATTTTAATTTATCCTATTTTCTCTCACGTATACAGAAAAGTTTTAAAAATATATTTACGACGATCTTGAAAACTGAACTAAAGTCATGATTTTTCTCTGATTACATAAGATATATGCTAGTTTAAAATATTACAACCGTTAGAAAACCTTTCATATAGGTCAGCTTAGTTAGGTCATTGTGGCACTTTGCCAGCTAACCATATTGATACAAATGGACTAGCCAACTAAACTACAGTACTACTGTCTTATGTTATGTTATCTTTATTTATACTTATATTAACATCTATAACTCCATAAATATAAACCTATGTTTAAAAAATCGAATGTTTCCCGATAACAAAAATTGTTCGGGAATCCCAATAGATTGTTTTACAAATAATTAATTGGTACTCGCTGTTGAATTGTGAACGCATGGGAGAATTCTAAATAGTAAACGATATTTTTATTTCATTTTATTACACTGCGACGGTGTCGTTTGTTTTTGTTGTAAGTTGCATTTTAGCCAGGAAATACTTTTAGATAATGTGGTCCTGTGAGTATTTACTGTTATTTGGTTTTATTCTTTTGTTTAACAACATATTTTTTAAACTCATTTTCAGGACAATTATTACTACCACTATCGAAACAGGTATACCCTCGAGATTTGAATGTGTTAACACAATGTTATCATTTACTGTATGTCTAGTATTATCCATACCAAACTGTTATGTGAGGTCATATCATACATACTTATGTGGTTCCACCCTGGCCCTGCTTGGTACGCTTTTGTCAGCCTAGCCAATGCCAAACTTTACAGGTGGTATTTCCGCCTTCGCCCGCGCCTTCTGCTGCGCTGATTCCTAAAAGTATCCACATATTCAGAACATAGAACCGCGGCGTACTCGGCCACCGAACTTGCGGCTGAGCTGCTGTCTCGGTCGCTGGTTGCCGAAGCTGGGCCTCCCTTGGGTAACCAAGAGCGCTAGTGACAAGCTCCTCTAGCTCTATACAGGAGTGTGTCTCCTTATTATTTATCTCCTCATCAGAATAACTCCTCTATAAAAAGTAAATACGGTCTACTGCAAGGACCCATCCATATTCTTAGATGGAGGAAAATGTGACGATCAGAAGGTCTAGACCTGGCAACGTCTCCCCTGTACACCCGCAGTGTCATAAAAGATTACAGCAAGAAATATATACTACCTGTAATGTGTGTATTATTATGTGAGAATAGCACCTGGATAATTTCTACGATTCATAATTTAAAAATCAATTGGCGGCTGTGAGATACTATATTTAAAATTAAAAATATTTATCAAGATATTGAGAAGGACAGCAAACTGATCTTAGAAGGATAAGAATATAGATACGAAATGCGCGAGGTTATTAAAATATGTAGATATGAACTGGTGCATGAATCCGTTAAATAGATTTAATAAAAGCATTATAAAACCGGACGCGTTATTTTAAAACAAAAGTGAAAAGATAAAAATGTTTAGCCCAGAATGTATAAAATATGGAAACAATTCAACGATATAATAATACGATTATGATAAAAATATGAAATAAAACAATAAATAAATTTTCATACGAAACAAAGTGAAGTTTCAATAAATAATTCACACCGTCATAGGTTATATTTTATCTGCTTTTTACCGTCAGAGTAATTGGATACAGATTTAACTTTAAAAATGTAAAACGTAGAAATGGTTTTAAAAAATGCTTAAAAAAACTTATAAAAATTTGAACGTAGCAGGATTTCAAGATTTAAGTATTTTTTTCGTTATTAGTGTGAATTAACACTTTAAAATCATAAAAATATTTAATAAAATAGATTTATAAATCCAGAGGTACATAGGTACCATACAATTTTAATACTACTTAATACTAATTTGATAGGTCCAATTTTTCATTTGTTAGACCCTTTTTAATTATATTAAATGATATACGTAAATATTGTATGTGGTACATACACATACTATGTGTACACTACACAGCCTAAATGTATAAAAATATTTCATTGATAACAAAATAATTTTAATAATTCAAACTTATAAATATATAATCTACTACCTTCAGGTAAAAACTTGTATTTATTTTAACTAACATAATAATATTTATTGTATTCATATTACTTATCATAATATTATTAACGTTTTCAATACAATCAAGGAAAATAAGAGTACTTATAAATTTAAGCCTCATCAAATTAAGCCACTGTTGTCCACAGGAAAAGTTGAGCGCAAAACAAAGTTTTAAATTGCTTTTACTCCTTCGTGGTGCTTAAAAGCATCTATCTATCAAATTGCACTTTAAATAGACAATCAATTATTGGTTGTCTATGTAAAGCATTGAAGAGGTGTCTATTTTATAATTTATCTCTTTATTATAACATTCAGATATGGTATACAAGGATACATATATATATATATATATATATATACATATATATATATATATATATATATATATATATATATATATATATATATATATATATATATATATATATATATATATATATATATATATATATTATATATATATATATATATATATATATATATATATATATATATATATATATATATATATATATATATATATATATATATATATATATATATATATATTTATATATATATATATATATATATATATATATATATATATATATATATATATATATATATATATATATATATATATATATATATATATATATATATATATATATATATATATATATATATATATATATATATATATATATATATATATATATATATATATATATATATATATATATATATATATATATATCAATATTTACGTATATCATTTAATATAATTAAAAAGGGTCTAACAAATGAAAAATTGGACCTATCAAATTAGTATTATGTAGTATTAAAATTGTATGGTACCTATGTACCTCTGGATTTATAAATCTATTTTATTAAATATTTTTATGATTTCAAAGTGTTAATTCACACTAATAACGAAAAAAGTACTTAAATCTTGAAATCCTGCTACGTTCAAATTTTTATAAGTTTTTTAAAGCATTTTTTAAAACCATTTTTACGTTTTACATTTTTAAAGTTAAATCTGTATCCAATTACTCTGACGGTAAAAAGCAGATAAAATATAACCTATGACGGTGTGAATTATTTATTGAAACTTCACTTTGTTTATATATATATATATATATATATATATATATATATATATATATATATATATATATATATATATATATATATATATATATATATATATATATATATATATATATATATATATATATATATATATATATATATATATATATATATATATATAAATATATCTATATATATAAAAATGAATTGCTGTTCGTTAGTCTCGCTAAAACTCGAGAACGGCTGAACGGATTTATCTTATCTTGGTCTTGAATTATTCGTGGAGGTCTAGGGAAGGTTTAAAAGGTGAGAAAAATTCGAATAATTGCCGGGAAAATCCTCAAAACAGCATTTTTCTATTTCCCATATAAACGTGTTCTAAATAAAATTGAGAGTCAATTTGTAATTTATTACCGCTGCATAAAGTTCAAATTCGCGTGCGCGTTGGAGGATCAAATATCGCGTTCTGAAACTCAACAGAAGAAAATTGCATAGTCTCAAAATACTTGTACTGCAATCATAATATTTGACATTAGATTTGACAACCAACTAATGACATGACAAACAACTAATGTCAATCCATCCTGTCGCATTTCAAAGCATGGAAAAAAGTATTACGATATTATATCTATCTTTGTGGATACGTGCGCGAGAACTTTCTTTACTTTGGTGATCCTTTGTGATAGTGACATTCCAAGTAATGTGCTTTTTTTGTGATAGTGACACATTACTGCTAAATAAGCGGGAAATTTTCTCACTTTGATTAATTACAATTTACGATGAAGAGGAGAAGATGACCTGACTTAGGTCGTCGTAGTCAATCAAATGTGCGAAGAGCTACCTCACGTGCTAACCGCACTGATGACCAGAGACAGACAGATCAAGAAAATAGTCGTATTGCTATGTCAGAATTGCGTTCTTTAGTGAGTGACAATGTAGGAGATAGGCTTAGAATGCAACGAGTTCGTGCACATCAAACACATCAACAGCAAGCTAGACATAATGAAATTGAGCGAATCCGCAAACCCAGAGCTCCAGTGATTCTTGAACGAGCTGCATTCTACTATGATCCGGCAATTGATTATTGTGCCGACAAATCGGTAACAATTGGGGAAATGAAAACAATTTGTAAATATTGTAAGGCGTTAAAATACACTGGTGAATCTACTGGATTACGTTGTGCTGAAGGCAAAGTAAAATTGCCACAATTGGTCCCACCACCAGATCCTTTACGCTCTTTAGTTTCTGGGATTGGAAATGATTCTAAACACTTCTTGACCAACATTCAGAAATATAACAACTGTTTCCAGATGACATAATTTGGTGCTACACATATTATAGATAATTTTATGCCCACTTTCAAGGTATTATATAAGAATATTTTTTTATATTATTCAAGTTTGTACTAAAATATATATATATCGAAAATAATTAATGGACAAATTTTTAAAAATTACAGATACAAGGACAAATTTATCACTTACTGGGAACTCTGTTACCACTACCTGATGCAGATCATCAATTTTTACAAATTTATTTTATGGGCAATTTAGATGCGGAAATTAATAATCGTTGTGCTCACAATCCCACAGTGAAGAGAACCATTGTCCAACAATTACAAATGTTTCTTCATCAGAATAACAATTTAGTAAACATGTTCAAAATAGCATTGGATCGGATGCCATCTGATAGCCATAATATTATTATTCGAGCTGACAAAACACCTGCCGGTGAACACACAAGGAGGTTCAATTCACCTACCATTGTTGAAGTGGCTGTTGTCATTGTGGGAGAAAATTGACAATCTAGAGATATTGTGCTTCATCGTCGGAATAGTGATTTAAAACATGTATCTGAAACACACAGGAGTTATGATGCACTACAATATCCTTTGATCTTCTGGCAGGGAGAAGATGGATACATAATAATATTGAACAAGATTAAATAAAATTTTTAAATTCAATTCATCTAAGTAACAATGTGAACATTTTTAATTTTTGATTGCAGGTGCTGAAACCAACAAAAAAGTTAGTGCTATGAATTTCTATTCATATAGACTCATGATCCGTCAAGATGAAGTAATCATATTTTGATGTGTCAACGACTTTTTCATCAGTTTGCAGTTGACATGTATGTCAAAATTGAGACTGAATGATTGACATACATCCGTTTGAACCAACGACGGCTACGGTCAGAGGAATACATCCATCTCCGCGATGTTATAAATGCTGATGGCAATGTGAATAATGTAGGAAGAATGACAATTTTGCCAGCTACTTATATCGACACCGTAATCAACCAGGATGACGTAATCAAATATCCCACTGAGTTTTTAAATTGGAATTGCCTGGATTATCACCTCACACTTTGCAGTTAAAAGTAGGATCAGTTGTTATCATGCTGCGTAACATTAATCAACCTCGACTATGCAATGGAACAAGACTGGCTGTGAAAAGACTAATGAATAACGTCATTGAGGCGACAATCACAAAAGGAAAATACAAAGGAGAGGATGTCTTGATCCCGCGGATACCGATGATACCAACGGACTTACCATTCGATTTTAAACGCTTACAATTTCCAGTACGTTTGGCCTTTGCGATGACCATAAATAAATCGCAAGGACAGTCGTTAGAAGTTTGTGGACTCAACTTGGAATTTCCCTGTTTCGCGCATGGACAATTATACGTCGCGTGTTCGCGCGTCGGAAAACCGTCTTCTTTGTTTATTTACGCACCACAAAGTAAAACAAAAAATATAGTTATTGAGAAAGCTTTAAATTAATTAACAGACTGTATTTTAATAGTGTGTGTCTGTGAATAACAAATTTAAACCTTATAAATAGCCAGTATTTCAGGAAAACTCTTTTTTCTAAGTAAGCAACATGATGTATCGAAAATAATAATAAAACTTCCTGCTTTATTCAATAAATTCTTTTTTATTAAATACGGATTCGATTTGTTTGTTTTAAAATCATTTTATACAAAAGATTTGGTTTTTTATTTATCGATGAGGCAGTACGAAGTCTGCCGGGTCAGCTAGTATAAATATAAATTTATATATATATATATATATATATATATATATATATATATATATATATATATATATATATATATATATATATATATATATATATACATATATATATATATATATATATATATATATATATATATATATATATATATATATATATATATATATATATATATATATATATATATATAAATAATACATGTATTAATAGTATCACTTAACATATGAATAATTGAAGTGACACGATTGCAGGACAGAGTGCAGCTTTCAGTTCTGCCACTTGACAGGTTATGTTGAATTGGAGAGGAAGAAGAATATAGCATTCCTTATCGCTATATATAGAAGCTTTAAGTATATC
>JAZFAU010000742.1:0-5000 GCA_037178615.1 Dione vanillae
AGTTTCCCAGATATCCTGCTCAGAAGTTCAATCAGAGTGGCGGCATATTCCTGGTAATGTGAATCCGAGCGATTGTGCATCCCGTGGATTAACAGCATCAACCTTACTTAAAAATTATTTATGGTGGTCCTGTACCTGGTTATTACTTCCTCACACCCAGTGGCCCGTTGCAGAGTCTAATACTGATTCTGATCCTAATCTTCCCGGACTTCGTTGTTTGTTAACCACTACTTCCTTACCTGCACCTGATCCATTATTCTTACTTGAACGTTTTAGTTCCTTTACAAAATTAATTGGCGTGACCTGTTATATGTTGAGATTTGTAAATAAAACCCGAAACTTACCCGTTGAGCTATCTGTATCTTTATCTACCCAAGAAAGAAAGCGTGCACTCCTGTATTTAGTAAAAATAGTACAGTCTTATTGTTTTTCTGATGAGCTGAGTTTGTTAAAACCTGGCGTTTCCTTGCGGTCTTCCCTAAGACGACTCTCACTCTTTCTTGACGAGGAAGAAATCATCAGAGTCGGTGGTCGTTTACGAAACTCTAATCTTCCTTACGATGCTCGTCATCCTATACTCCTTCCTAAAAGGTGTCATTTTGTTACCTTATTGATATCCCATTACCACGTAGAAAATTGTCATGCTGGAGCCAATGCTCTTCAAGCTTTATTATCCCGTGAGTTCTGGATATTGTCTGCTCGCAGAGCTATCCAGAATGTAATTTTTAAGCGCCTCCCTTGTTATCGCCATAAAACTGCCACATCTCAACCTCCTATGGGTGAACTCCCTAGAGATCGTGTTACTCCTACCCGTGCCTTTGATGGTGTTGGAACAGATTTTGCCGGCTCATTCCTGACCAAAACCCAGGTGTTTAGAAATAAAAGATTAGTAAAGAGTTACCTTTGTGTTTTCGTGTGTCTTTCTACAAAGGCCGTCCACCTTGAAGTAGTTTCAGAATTATCAACCGAAGCCTTTATCGCTGCATTCTCTCGTTTTGTTTCCCGTCGCGGTCTCCCTAGTTTAATAAGATCAGATTGCGGTAGAAATTATATAGGAGCTTCGAACTATTTAGCGATGTTTATGATTTTTTAGTTAAACATAAACTTGATATTAGTGATACCCTCACTAAAAGGGGTATAAATTGGTTATTTGACCCACCTGCCTGCCCTCATTGGGGAGGATTGTTCGAAGCAGCCGTTAAATCTGCGAAAACCCACCTTAAAAGAGTGATTGGCGAAACTCCTTTAACATTCGAGGAATTAACTACAACTTTTGCTAAAATTGAGGCGGTATTAAATTCCCGGCCGTTATGTCCCTTATCTAATGACCCTAACGATCTAGAAGTTTTGACGCCTGGTCATTTTTTGATTGGTCAACCTCTTAGTGCTTTGCCGGAGTATCCCTATAACAATGTAAAAATTAATCGTTTAACCCGTTTTCAAGTAGTGCAACAGATAACTCAACATTTTTGGTCGCGGTGGCAGTTAGAGTACCTATACACTCTGCAGACTAGGCAGAAGTGGACTGATCCAGTGAATCCTCCAACAGTAGGCGAGCTAGTCCTCATCAAAGATGATAATTTACCCCCTTTACAGTGGCGACGTGGTCGCATTTCCCAAATCTATCCTGGTAAAGATAGCGTTGTGCGTGTGGTCGATGTTAAGACATCGACAGGTATCCTAAAGAGAGCCTTAACCAAATTAGTTCGTCTACCTATTAGTTAGTTTCTCCCATTTTCTCGTAAACATTAGATGTTTAGGGCGGGGGCTATGTTTGTTCATATATGGCAACCCCGACTAGTTTAGAGTCTTGTGCGAACACCCCGCGCGGTCGGTAACAGTAGCTGTCGTAAGTAGTTAATAGTAGTTGTCGAGAAGTTGTAAAAGGGGCACGTGAGACGGCCGACGCGAGCGCACGTCCTTCCTGAGTCGATATATTAATTAGCGGTGTGATTTTCCCTCAGCCTTATTTGATTTCCCTTTTGTGTATTCCCTCTTGATATTGAACCTGACAAAGACAAACCTACAAAAGATAATAGTGCAAGTAACCCCTAAGTGAAGAAGACTAATGTGAAACATACCACGGTGCCGGGAACAATCAGTGTTTGTGTTGTGAATTATGAAGATAAGGTACTGTACAATTTCTATTATCCTAAGACCGACTATAAGGTAAATAATTAATAAATAACCTCCCCCTCAGCACGCTTCCACAAATGCGGCACACCCTACCCTCCACTATTCAATATACATTTTCTGGTAGCAGGGCGTGGTTTCACTATATACTATATACAGGGACATTTATGTATATGAATAGAGCTTTAGAAGTGACCGTTAGTGTGTTTCCGAGGACTTTTTCATAGCTCTATTTATAGACTAATCAACAATTTTAATGTCAAAGTCAAAGTTAGATAATTTTATTCAAAATAAGAAGTACATGCTTAATTTTTTAACGTCAATTTAATTTACCACCGGTTCGTTGAAGTAGACTGGACATTTAGTTCCCAAGGCATGTTATCATTTATGAAATCATTTATATGGTAATAAACCTTAAGAAACAAACGTTGTTTCACAACTACTTTAAATTGTGATATAGAACAATCTTGGACGTTTTCTGGGATCCTATTGTACATACAGACTGTCCCATAAAAGAATTGCGTATGTGATATAGTCTAGTTAGAGGCGCTGTAAGTTTACGCCTGTTTCTTCTATTAATATTATGTACATTACTGATTTTAAAAGTCGGTAATTTTTTTGTACATATATTTCAAATTATTCAAATTATCAAAAATATATTGTAATGCAACAGTCATCATATTTATTTCCTTAAATTTTTGTCATAAGGAATCTTTAGGATTTTGTTTATAGACTGCGAGAATAGCCCGCTTCTGTAGGACAAAGATAGAATTAATAGAGGCTGCATAACCCCAAAGCAAAATGCCATATGACATAACAAGTTTCTTAGGATCAAAAAAAAAGGGATCAAATAGTGATTGGAGCCTCATTTTAAGCCTGGTGTACCAGACTCCGCTCTTCCAGTAGCACACATAACACTTAGTTTAAATGCAAAGTTTTGTTTTTGTAACATTAACTTACAATTAAGTACCTATACTCTTTTCATTTCTTAAGTATATTTAATTTGTTGTTCTTAACAATAATAAAGTCAAGGCCCCAGCTTGTGTTTGGCTATTTATTGAAAAAGTAATATAATTTGTTTTTACCACATTTAATGTTACTTTGTAACCATCTGCTTATTAATGCTTTTCTCAGCTATTGTTTTGACATTTGCATTTGAATATGATCGCATCTGTGTCATCTGCATATAATTTAATCCTTGCTTTTCCTATTTGCGTATTACGCAGATCATTCATATACAGAAGAAATTATGTAGGGCCTGATACACTTCCTTCCATGTCACAGAGGCTTTGTTACTAATGAATTCACCCAAACTGACCATTTGTTTTCTTTCTGACAAATAATTTCTAAATAGCGAGAGCTCTTTTCCCCTTCTTGCAGTGCCTCTTCACTACTGAAGGTTGGCCGTTAGTTCCCTGAACCTCTCCCTGTCCATGGCCAATCGGAACAGTTGTTCGACAGAGGTGATGCCTGTCCACTCCGTGATGTTTTTGAGCCACGACTTTTTCCGGCGTCCAGCGCGCCTCTTTCCTTCCACCTTGCCCATCATGATGACTTGCAGCAGATTATACCTATCATGCTTAAGCACATGACCGAGGTATTCAACTTTCCGCTTCTTGATGGTTTGTAATAGCTGTCGGGTCATGAAGACGCGCTGGAGAACAATCTCGTTCCTGACCTTTTGGGTCCAACTGATGTGAAGTATGCGACGATAACACCACATCTCGGATGCCTCGAGACATCTTCGGCTATCTTCCTTTAGAGTCCATGCTTCGCAACCGTACAATACAACAGGCCATATGTAGCATAGGAGGATTCTTACTCGGAGCTTGATGTGAATTCGTCGACAGCACAGAACTTTCCTCATGTTAGTGAATGAAGCTTGGGCCATTTCTATCCGGGTCTTGATATCTTGGTCTAATTCCCATGTTTCATTTACCCAAGCTCCAAGATATTTGTACTGACGAGTCCGCTCTAGATTTTTGCTGGCTACTTGTATTGTTGGATTTAAGTCAGGGTTTCTGGAAACTACCATTAGTTTTGTCTTGCTGATGTTGATTGATAATCCATCTTTCTCACTGTTATTGTTCACTTTGTCAACTATTTCTTGCAGGTCTTTTTCTGTTGACGCTATCAAAACTGTATCGTCGGCATAGCGAAGATTATTGATGGTCTTTCCATTAACGTTACACCACCTGCAAGGCCTTCCAAAGCTTCTGAATTTAAGTTGAATAGCAGTGGAGACAAAATGCAACCTTGTCGAACGCCCCGTCGAATCTCAATTTCATCTGTATCCTCGTTTTCTACCCTAACAGTGGCCACTTGGTTCTCGTACAGTTTCCGAATGATTCTTATGTCCTTCCCGTCTTTTCCCCTAATCCCAGCGATCTTTAACTTTTTAATTAGGATGGAATAAGAGACAGTATCAAAAGCTTTTTTGAGACCCAATACGATAGACAGACATTTATTTCTACTGTCGAGTTGTCTTGTAACCATCTCAGTGAGAACTGTTATTGCATCTATGAAATGAATTAATCATGCTATTAAAGTTAATAAAGTAAACAAGGCAAGCTATATCCAGATCATTTAATTATCTAATTTTTAACAGCAAACGCTGCTGAGTTAAGCCTATTCGCCAATTCATCCATATGATTTCATTTCATTTCATTCCCACTGTAATTTACAGTCAATTGTGATACCTAGAAATACCGTAGAATCGACAGGTTTCGCAGTTTCACCAATTAAAAGTACATCGGCATTAACCGTTTTTGTATTCGGTGTTCTGAATAATATATATTTAGTTACTAGTAGTTTACTATTTAGTAGTAAATTCTTCACACTACACCAATGTACTATTTTTGAGAGAG